>JACXGJ010014629.1:0-14577 GCA_016801105.1 Esox niger
TATATATATATATATATATATATATATATATATATATATATATATATATATATAGATATATAGATAGATATATATATATATATATATATAGATATATATATATATAAACAAAACAAACACACACAGAAGGAAACACACAGTGACACACAAAGACACACTGTCAGACTGGGAGCGTTAATTAATGAGCAGCTCCGAGGGCCTTCTGGCAATCTTAAAGATATTTCTAGAGTGGAAAATAGGTCTGCACTTAATTAGCAAACAAGGTCAGAGTCTGGACCCAGGTTCCCTGTTTGATCCTTCTACAGTACACATAATAATAACAGATCAAAGAGACACACACACACACACACACACACACACACACACATGCAAAGGCATGGACACGCACTGTTGTTTTTCTATCCTATTTCCCCTTGCTCTAAAACTACCCTTTGCTAACCCTATTTCTTACCCAGACATGACCTCATCATTAATAACCTAACTTATAAGCTTAAACTTAAGTCATAATACCAAACCCTAAACCTAACCAGAGATGCCAAGTTTTCTCCTAAACCAAACTGCTAAGCCAAATATTGCATTTCCCTAAGTAGATACCAGCCAAAACATCTTGTCGGGTCAAGTTGTCAGATTTGACCTTGTGGACACCCTCAGGCCTGGATCACATGCACACAGACACACACACAGACACGCACACAGACACACACACAGACACACACACAGACACACACACAGATACACACACAGACACACACACAGACACACACACAGATACAAACACAGACACACACACAGACACACACACAGACACACACACAGATACAAACACAGACACACACACAGACACACACACAGATACACACACAGATACACACACAGAAAAACAAAGGCCTAGACACACATACCCTTGTTTTATTACACTTGTCAGGAATTTTTTTCGGCCCATTAAAAATCGTAGTTTATCTAAACTCTTACCAAAATACCAACTGTGACCCGGTTGGACCTTCCTGGGTAGGCGGGCAGTGTGATGAGAAGTAATACAGCTTATCGTGATGTGCTTCTGGTGATAAGTCTCTTCTTATCTTGGTATTTTTCTCACTACCTTTTTTCTGGAAGTAGAGAGGCCTGGTGTTCTCTGACCAGCAAAGTCTGTCTACTTGCGTCTTAATTGGGAGTCTGCCCCTTGCCTGTGTGTTTCCAGTCTACCAGCCCGGCTTTTCAACAACATTATGTGGAACCATGTATTTCTCTGGTGGATTACTCTCTACTTGGTCATCAACACTAGCGCCTTGCTGAAATACTCAGTTGCAAAGTTGCTACGTCTGAACTCCCAGGGCTACACTGCTCCCCCAGACTTGTTTGCTAACAGTGACATTTTCCACCGACTAAGATGCATCCCATCCACTGTGGATCTCGTCGGATCTTTATTCAATGTAAAAACTCCACCATCCGTTCTTTTGGGCCCAATCAACGTACCTTTCCGCGAAATCACCACAGTGTTGGCCAAAGGCATCGTGTGCTTTACGCAATAACTGAGCCTGTGACACAGACACGTCGCATAGCCTGTTTAAAATTTGCACTGTTTAATATTCAGTCTCTCACTAAGAAAGCCAATGATAAAGTCAAGTTAATGACTTTATCATTGACAATAACTGGACATCGATTTTGTTTGTTCACTGCTGTCTGTCCCTCCAATAATACTGATGACCGTCGCCATATTTCTGACCACAAACCTGTTCTGTTCGACCTCTCTGTTCCCCTTTCCATGCAACACGTTTACCGTAACATCCCATTTAGAAATGTAAAAAGCATAAACCCTACCAAGCTCAAAACCCTGAATGAAACCTACCCTTGTCCTGCCTCCGTGTCTCCCTTTGAACTCACCACCCATTACAATGTCTGCCTGCCCTCCCTTGATACCCTGACTCCCCTCACAACCCACTCAGTGTCCTTCACTCACACTGCTCCCTGGTATCCCCCGGGCTAGGTCAGTTAAAAGCCACTGGACGTCGTGAAATCCACTCCCTAGCATACAGAGATCACCATATCTCCTCTCAGCTGCTTAAACATCCTTCAACTCTGACATCATCAACTCTTCTCTACAGTCAACCGTCTCCTTCTGCCCCCTGTCAACCTCCCGGCTGACCCCTCCCCCGATCAATCCAACAAGTTCCTTACATTCTTCAACACTAAGATCCTCAACGTCCATCAACATCTACTTACAACCAGTACGCCCTCAGACAACCTGTATTGGATGAAAACCTCAGAAGGACCAGTCTATACCACCTGCCTCTCTGACAATCCACTGAAAAGTCTGTTAAAACTCGATGTCACCCTGGACAACACCCTCTGCTTCCAATCCCACATAAAAAGGCCCACCCGGAGAGCTTTTTTCCACTTCCCCAATATCACAAGGCTCCGCCCATCACTCTCACATTCCAGCACTGAAGCTCTCATGTCTTTGTCACTTTTCGTCTTGAATTCTGCAAACATTTTCTTGCCGGTCTCCTCACCAAACTCATCAATGATAATAATGATGCATTATACTTATACAGCGCTTTTCAAAGACCCAAAGATGCTTTACAAAATGAACATGAAACAGATACCATAAGAAAACAAAGAAAAATTGAGAGAATGGGATTGGGCGTGGCTGTGGGTAGGCGGCTTTGAAGAGATGAGTCTTGAGGCGTTGATGGAAGATAGGGATAGTCTCAGAGTCATCGATGGATTTAGGGAAGAGAGTTCCAGAGCCTCGGAGCAGCCCTTGAGAATGCCCGGTCACAAAAGCCTTCAACCGACTCCAATAGGTCCCACAGTCCAGTGACTCCAATAGGTCACTGGAAGAACCCAGACTCCAGGATGCACTCCCACTCACATTCGACAGGCCGACAAAGTCACTTAATTTCACAACACTCCTCAAAACACATCTATTCCATACTGCCTACAACCTGTAGCATTTCCTATATTTACTCGGTGTATTTGTTTTTATTGTCCCGGTTTTAGACTTCTTTCTTATCTTGCACTATTGGGAACTCACTCATATAGGGCAATTTTTGTCAAATGTAAAATGTCCTTGAGTGTTTTGAAAGTCATCCCACAAATAAAAAATCTTTTGAATATTATTATCGTTACCTTTCACAAGCTGCTTTGACCAAGAAACTGGTCTTGACAAAATAAAAATGGAAAACAAAATCATTAACACTAGCAAAACGTTTCCTCAGATATCTACTTCCTTTTTGCCTGCTCAGAAGGCCTCTACCTGATGGCAAGGCCTTCCAGTGAGATAGACTTAAAGCACCTGGCCAAGGACCAGACACAATGATGTTGATTCAGATGACTGCAACCTAATCAGGACATTTCCGGTCTATCTGTCAGTTCCATCGAACACTAATGTATGTCGTATTGAGCCGTGAGGCCCGATATTCCTTTTTGTCAGACAGTCAAGTCGAAGGATACAGGACTTGATAATGTGTCCAGGCAATAAGTGTGTGTTTGGAGTAAGATATAATTTCATATGGGATCCAGGTTTGGGCTCAAGTCCATTTTCAATACAAGCAATCCAATACTCTTTGATGCTTTCAATAACGAAACAACTGAATTTGAATGAGTGGTTTACTTTACTTGCCTGGAGTAGAAAATGAATTGACTGGTGTGCCATAAGTTTGTGCCTTTAGTGTTTGTACAAGTGTGTGTGTGTGTGTGTGTGTGTGTGTGTGTCTTGTAAGTCATTGTGTGTGTGCTGTAAATATTACAGTCAGCTGTAGAGTTGATTTGAGAGCAGTTATTGTATCTCTCTGTCCCCGCAGCAGAGGGGATCTTTTGAATACTGGGCAGGCCCTCAATGAGTGGTGAAAGACAGGCAATGTGACTCAACTGCA
The DNA here is from genome assembly GCA_016801105.1 of Esox niger. Lineage (NCBI taxonomy): Eukaryota > Metazoa > Chordata > Actinopteri > Esociformes > Esocidae > Esox > Esox niger. The sequence continues at coordinate 3,876 of JACXGJ010014629.1, forward strand.
TACAGCAGCACACATAGAAGTAGTTGGATAATAGCAGGCCAACACTAAGACGCAACTCTGTGACTGTCACGGCCCAGTCACAACAACACACAGATGTCTTTGTGACATGAACGACGGCTGGCTGAAACGCCTCCTGGCCTTAAAAATGACTATTAGACTTATGAACTACTACAAACCCTACAAACCACCCAGTCTGAGGAACTATTAACTATCAGAAACCACTAGCTACAAGAAGCAACTATTTATTAGAAACAAATAACATTATAAAACCAAAGCTCCGTACAGATCTGGTTTAAGTTTCAAAGTCAGTCATGACATGAACTGAACAATGTTCACAGTCACTCTGAGAAGGTGTGAAACCCATCAATAACTCAACCAATCAATGACTCATGTAGACTATAAATGCCTTTTTTAACATGATGCATAGCATAGGCCTGGCCGATATTACAATGTATTGATTTCAAGTATTAAAGCTCAGCAGTCCTCTGATCGTTGTCTACCAAATAGACTCTTGAGAAATCCGATTCACAGCACAGTGAAAATAATTAAAGTCAGAATACACAGGGTATGGTTCTGACTGGTTCTTTGTGGTTCTGTCTGGTTCTGTGTCGATCTGTCCCTCCAGTGGTCTGGATCTGACTGTGACCTTGCTGTCTGTCTGCCTTGGGGTTTCCTGTAAAAGATATTCTGTCCTGTGCCAGATTGAGGTCCCCAGGGAGCCTGCAGAAGCACCTGTTTGGTTGGTCTCATCCGGCTGTCGAGGCAGAGTACACAAGCACACACACACACACACACACACACACACAAACACAAACATAGACAGCCAAACTGTAGAAAGACACACAGTGCTGCCAGCGGGTCAGTGACATGAGGATGTGAAAAGGAGGGAAACCAGCAGATTGAAGGAGTGGAGCCACTGAAGGGTTGAGGAGTAATTCAATTTGGTCAGTTTCAGACGTTACCACACTGGGGACATTCACTTAAATGCATATACACACACACACACACACACACACACACAAACATACACACAGACACAAACATACACACACACACACACACACACACAGACATGCACACGTGCACACACACATGAGCACATACACCACACAGACATGCACACGTGCACACACACACGAGCACGCTTCTCTGCCCAGAGACCAATGACTTTTCACGCTACTGCAGCCATGCATGCACTGTGTACTGTACGTTGCCACGGGCGATTCCTCAGCCACTGGAAGTATTAGACATCAGTCACTGGAAGTATTAGACATCAGTCACTGGAATAATTAGACCTCAGTCACTGGAAGAATTAGACATCAGTCACTGGAAGAATTAGACATCAGTCACTGGAAGAACTAGACATCAGTCAGTAGAAGAATTAGACATCAGTCACTGGAAGTATTAGACATCAGTCACTGGAAGAATTAGACATCAGTCACTGGAAGAATTAGACATCAGTCACTGGAAGAATTAGACATCAGTCACTGGAAGAATTAGACATCAGTCACTGGAAGAATTAGTCATCAGTCACTGGAAGAATTAGACATCAGTCACAGGAAGAATTAGACATCAGTCACTGGAAGAATTAGACATCAGGGTGTTCTTAGAAGACATCAGTGTGTTCTTAGAAGACCTCAGTGTGTTCTTGCATCTCAGTGTTCTTAGAAGATATGGTGAGAAGCAAAATACAGCATGCATTTCTGAAGGCTTCGTAGGTGAAGCGTAACCTCGGGAATGACGAGGGTCAAAGCACCAGCTCTGTAACCTTCAGAGGAGTCATGGCCGTGTTTGATCGGTACAGTCAGGTCAGACTGTAACGGCTGGAAGGGCATGGGACAGCATCGAGCCAGAGGCAGCCGGAGGGGGGCTTTATGTATTCAAAGGAGAATCTCAGAAATGGGCATCACACCAGAATCCTGCCGAGTTGTTTATTTCTACATGAAATGTTAATTACGTAAACCAACGCAATGGATGCTATTCCCAATTGGGGGTAAATAGCAAAAACACTAAAAATAGTCAGAGTTACCGAAATGAATGAAACATCTTAAACAGTCCAGCGCTAATAAGACACTCAGAAGGCAGACATCCTAGATCTCTTAGTGGATTTGGGTTCATGTTTGTCTAGTTTTTTATGGGACAAAAAAACACCTTTCTGTTACTGAGGCTGTAGTTACAGTATTGATTTTCAGCCGAAGAGCAACTATATTTCTCAACGGTTTAAGCTGGACAGGACAAATAAAGCTTTGAATGTTTGTCTTTGTCTACTACATTGTTGTGGAGTATTTGGAATTGGCAACATGAATATTTAATTGGATCCACCAACATTTGAACCACAAATCCTCCTCAGTTGCCAGGTTACGGGTTAATATCAATTAAACACTGCACTATCAATGCAGAAAATAAACAAGCATTGTCATTTCAATTCTCCTACTTCAGTGAGACTAAATGTATAAAGTACACTGCACTCTATCATATCAGCCTATCTATATATATACTGAGACTATATATAACCTGGCCTAATGTATATTATACACAAACAACTAACGTCTCATTATTATATACTCAACATCAACTCTATGTTAACCCTGTGTATATTTTGTGTGTTCTGACCCTACTCTACCTCTACTGGGTCTTGATTCTGTTTGTGAAGATGAGATGTTGTTTTTTTGTGCGATGCTTGAAGTGTGTGGCCAGAAGAAAGCTCTTCATTTGTGCTAATTGGTATAAAACTCAACCTACCTAGCCATTTAACAGATTCACACACAATTCAGAACCTTGGTCTTATGAAAACATATCTTTGGTTTATGAAGACATCAACTTGGTTAAGATATATCCTTGGGGTTAAGAAGACAAGCCTGGTTCTCATGATGACATAGCTTTTGTCAATAAAGACATAGCCTTGGTCTTATGAAGTCATAGCCTTGGGCTTATGAAGACATAGCCTTGGGCTTATAAAGACATAGCCTTTGGCTTATGAAGACATAGCCTTGGGCTTATAAAGACATAGCCTTGGGCTTATAAAGACATAGCCTTGGGCTTATAAAGACATAGCATTGGGCTTATGAAGACACAGCCTTGATCATCTGCTGCTTCTTTCCACTGCTGACACATGGCCACAGTGTGCATCCAGACTGGCAATAAGCACAGTGTCACACCCTTTGTGGGTACTGGCCTGGGTGATGACCCAGCTGCTACTCACCACAAGGAGAAGGTATCCTGTTGTTGTGAATCAGGTGTAGATGGAGGTTTTTAAGTATCTCTGCTCCCATCTTACCCACACAGAAAGAATTGCCAAAAACTGCAGCGAAGAAAGAAGTGCAGCTAATAGAAATGGAAAAGAATGATGTCCTGTCAAGTCAGTCACATCTAGTACAGTGACAATCATGTAAACGTATACTAATAACCTGTAAAAAAAATATATATAATGTTTAACGACTAACATTTCTGAACAGTGCCATGCTGAGAGCTGGTTAACTTTGAATAAAAGCCCCAACACAATCTCACTGGGACCTTCTATGCATGTTGAAGATCAACGTAAATGTACCGTAAAGGTTTTTCAAAAGATTCCGTTTCATATTTCAGTGTAAAGTCTTTGTCACCTTTCTGACTTTCTCATTGAACCTCCATGCATTGGTGTCACTGTAGGTTGTCAGATCTTCAATTGAAATCTAGCATAAAAATCAAGACTTTGCATAAATATGTACTTCTGCATTTACTTCATAAAAAACAAGCTATGCAACACTCAGTGCACCCTCCGTCACAACCCCCTTTGCACTCGATTGCAATGACTGCTGTAGGTGTTGATAAGTCTCCCACATTCGATGGAAGCATTTTGGCCAACTCTTCTACGCAGAACTGCTTGGAAGAAAACGTTTGTGTACAGTAACTGCTGTTAAGGTCCTGTTATTCAGCCATTCTGACTGTAGCTACACAAGTGCGCTATTGCCTAGCTGAATGACCCAGGTGCACTTCAGATTCAGCTCCCGGCAGATCGGTTGACATCCTCTCAAGCGTGGTGGTTGTGGTGTGATGTCTTTGGGATGCCCTGCTCCCTCAGGAACTGGGAGACTTGGCATCATTGAAGGAAAACTTCATTTTGCTTTTGGAGAAACTTCTAAGAATGTGAGGCCGTTGGTCCACGAGCAGAATCTGAAGCACACCAGTGTCATGTAGTGAAAAACAAAAACATCCAAACAGGTCTACATTAGAAAAGCAACCAAAGGACAATGAATTTTATGAATTAGAATGGGTTGGTCTGTTTTTCTTCATAATCCTGGAATATCAGACCATCAAAACAACAGTTTGTACCCCATGTTTAAAGGCCTTGATGTAAAATGTCAGATAACCCAGTCCCACGACCTGCCCCAAGATGTCAGGGCAAATAAATCTGTTAACAATCACCACCACTAAAAGTGAAGCAAATACCTAACTTCTCCTACTACTGTAGCTCCCTGGTATAGAGAAAAAATCAATGCTCTAAAGCAAGCTTCTAGAATTTTGGAACAGAAATGTCTCTCTGACAGATTAAAGGTATTTAGACTGTATACAGAGAGTGCAATTTAAAAAAGCACTCGCATCTTCCCGATCAGCCACATTTTTCCCACCTCATTAGGGAAGGAAACAACAATTCCAAATGAAATGTTGATACCAAGTGGAGAGTCAGGGACCAGGGCTTTCTCAGGACCAGGAAGGCTTCTGAGGAGGGACAGCGTGTTCTGTTTTGGTTCATTAGTGCATTACATGGCGAGCTTTTTTTCAGAACCTCCATGACTTCGGATCAATGGGGATACTTTAACTTTTCCATCCTGTATCACTTGACACATTTACGAGTATTGACCTCAAAACCTACCAGATGTCAACTGGACCTTCACTAAACAGCTTAAGGAGCTACTTCCTGTGCTCGGCCGGATCATAAATAATGAATCACTCTCAATCCTCCGGATGTGTGCCAAGTTGCACTTACAAAGCCTCTTTTATAAAGCCAAACCTTGATCTGGAAGGATTAACTAACTAACCGCCAGTATGTAACCTTCCTACCAGCATTTCAGTGCCCTAATCATATTTACAAAATGCTTCAGTCCAGTTTTATACCAAATAATAATTACCTTGCAATGGTGTCAGTTAAAACTGAAATGCTCATTTTAGATCCCAATGAATACATTTTCAGTTAGATCTCACTCATCAATCATCAACCAAATAAGTGTGAAGAACCTCTGTGTTACTCTGAAGTCTGCTATACTGATTAACATAATAAACATATTTCAAGAGCATCTCTTTTCCATTTCTGGAAAAAATCCACTGCAAAAGATAGAAACATTTTTCAAAAGATTATGCTGAGAGTCTAATCCAGGCTTTTGCAATGTTATTGCAATGCCATTCTCCAGTATATTTTATTTAATATTCAGTTTTGTTTGAAGATCAAAAACTTGCAGGTACAAAAGTGCTTAAAAATAGAAAGTATTTGAAAGAGGACAAATACTTTTTCACTTTACTGTAAAGCTTACGCAGTATAGGATGCACTAACTACTACTTACACTGCCAGCATCCAAAATGGAAGCCAATTCTTTTATCCAGCACATACTGTCCAAATTAGTACTCTATATGTACCTGTTGGAACGCCCCCTCCCCTGTGTTACTTCAACATCATCCTGACTCCTGCAGCTTTTGTAGAACACAACAAAAGTATGGGATGTGTTATGCAACATGCTGTCTCACAACAGACAGATGGGCTTTGGTTGAGTGCCCAAATATCGCTGGATACTAAAGTGATTTTTCCTAGTTTCACCGACAATCAAGCTGTTTTGACTCTCCGATCAAAGTTAGGTGAAACGGTTAGGGCGAGAGAGAGCCTTTGCAGGGTTCTTAGAAAACATAATTAAGTCAGACCAGTTTGGGAGGGGAACATTTGATAAATAAAAATATTTTTCTCCAAAACACATCAAAGCCTGCGTTCAATGTTATTTTTGTGTGTATTATACATAGTGATGGATTCTAGCTTTAAAGTAAACGCTTCACATAGGAAGTGCATGTCCCATTAATGACATTAGTATTATCCCCCTGGTTTCAATGCCCTGGTATTAGACAGGCATTAGGATTATCCTCCTGGTTTCAATGCCCTGGTATTAGACAGACATTAGGATTATCCTCCTGGTTTCGATGCCCTGGTATTAGACAGACATTAGGATTATCCTCCTGGTTTTGATGCCCTGGTATTAGAGAGACATTAGTATTATTCCCCTGGTTTCAATGCCCTGGTATTAGACAGAGATAAGGATTATCCTCCTGGTTTCAATGCCCTGGTATTAGAAATACACATAAACAGGAAACTGCCACATAATCTTCTAGATGAGAAGATAATGTGAGTCTCATTTAGTCTTAATCAGAAACTTACACACAACACACAAACACAATTAGTGGCAAAACATTAACTATGTTAAGAAATTTGCGGTATAATTGTAAAAGTCCTAAAAGTTGACAAACATTTGTATACAAATGGTTGGTTTACGTAAAATAATGATATGTATAAAAATACTCAATACATGATTTGCAGTTGATGTACTTAGAGAAACATTACCTCATATATGCAAGGTGATCAGTGCATTATAGTATTTCAGTATGCTGCTCCATGCTAGAAGTGTTCAATTAATCGGCAAAAGCACCATGTGTTAAGCTTAGTGACAGCCTGTCACACTTCGGAGATGAGAAGTAGCATACCGTGTTCTCTTTACCGTTGTCTGACACTGAACGAGTGGGAACTGGACATTTACTCCATACAGTGACTACTAGAAATGACCCTCCAACTGCTTATGTCAAGTGGGAAACAATTATTTCACCACATGGTGACCTCTGACATCCCCTACTAAAGAAACAACCATTATTACAGTATTTTTGTCTGGTGCGTCCAAAAACAAAGCATTGATTTTAAAACCCATTCTAAGAATCCAATGTGTAGGAGCTATTAGCTATTTGTCTTGGCACAAGGACAGAACTACAGATTATTTACTTCACCGGATTAGGAATTTGATCTACGGTCATCCTGCAGCCTATGCACTGTTAGGCTATATTACCTGTAAATGTTCTCCTTCAGATTATAGTGCTTCACTATGTTCTTCTTCTAAATGTTCTCCTTCAACATTTTCCCCTTCGAAATGTTCTTCTAAATATTGTCCTTCTAAATGTTGTCCTTTTAAATATCCTCCTTCTAAATATTCTCCTTCTGAATGTTCTCCTTCATGGTGAAGCACGGTTGGAGCTATGGTGTTCAGGGCTCCGGCTGTATCATCAACTGGTTGGATATTTTCAAATGAATGGAGGAGAAAGCGTAGAGAGGTGAGTCAGGAGCGGGGGAGATGGAGGAGAGATGGAGGAGGTGAAGGGGGGATGGGGGAAACAGAGATGGGAGAGACAGAGGAATGATAGGGAAAGGGAGAGGAGAGATGGCATTGTCAGCGGATCCAGCTGAACGTTATCTCCCACACACACTCTGAACACAGACATATATGAATAAACAAACAGACAGACACCATCGCACACATCATTATGTGAAAAACGAACACATTGGTTTTAACCAAACACCTCCAAAATGACGAAGTGTACAGCCTGTTACATAGGGATAACTGCTCAAAGCCAGAACCAACTGGGATTTAATCAGCCACTGATTAGCTGAAAAACTGCTTTAAGAATTCAGTTCACTCCACAGTTAAAATGCTGCAAATGGGCCCATCCAAGACGTCCCAACCCTTGGAAATCCCTCCCAAACACAAACCCCAGCACGAGATTGACGTGTCATTATAACCAGTTGTCTTACAATAAAAAACAACAAAAAACGTGTTAATCACCGAGAAGATTGTGTCATGGTTCACAGATTCTGTATGTTATCTCCCAGCAACATTGCGCTGGTAAGATATTCTGCAGATAATATGAGCAGCAGCATGAATTAGTAGAAGCATAGACGCTCTTTATAGTTAGTTTTTTTGGAAGAATGATAATGTGTAGTATATAAGGAAAACCCTCTGTATAGTATGAGATATTTAGATATCTCCGCTCCCTGTCCTCCTCTTTCACCTCTCCTTATCCTTCTCTCTCTCCTCTCTCTGTCCTTCTCTTTCACCTCTCCCTGTCCTTGTCTTTCTCCTCTCCATGTCCTCTTCTCCTCTCCCTGTCCTCCTCTTTCTTCTCTCCCTGTCCTCCTCTTTCACCTCTCCCTGTCCTTCTCTTTCACCTCTCTGTGTCCTTCCCTTTCACCTCTCCATGTCCTTGTCTTTTAACTCTCGATCCTTCTCTTTCTCCTCTCCCTGTCCTTCTCTTTCTCCTCTCTGTCCTTCTCTTTCTCCTCTCTGTCCTTCTCTTTCACCTGGACGCAGGGCACCTTAGTGGATCATAGTGGATCTAGTGGAAAACTCCCGGGTCAGGCAGCGTGAAACTGGAACCCACACTTGCAGTGGCTCGCCCCCATTGCATGCTAATGTGGCCCACATCAATGGCCTCTTCAAAGGCTTGGTTCTGCCAAGGGGCCCCGGGGGGCCGGGGATACGAAGTAGCGGCCAGCAGAGACGCGAGCAAAGCCAGGCACTGAGAGGCAGATAGGCGCCCCAGTACATAGCCAGGACACCAGGTAGCGGACAGGAACAGCAAGCACACAGACCCCATAGCGGCAGTCCAGCTAATGACAGCCAGTAAGACGAGCACTTCATAAACACACCAGGCGGCTGTACAGAACAGTGGAAATCACACTGGGACAACAGCCCAAAGGTCGGGAGGTGGAATAAAGTACAATCTGATGGAAACATGAAACCAGGCAAACCTAGTTCAGCCGGCCCGCAATAGAAAGCTTTGCCCTCTCTAGATTCAAACCCGGGTCTCGCGCATGGCAGAATGTGTCATTAACCACTACACCACAGAGCTATACACTTTTGCCACTGGCTGTTTTACCCGCTAATTGGCCATTCGTGAATGATATTGCTACAGTTAAACTGACTAACGTTTCTTACTAAGTTCACCTCCACCACAAATAGCGTCTATGAATTGTATGGCGTTTGCCACTGGCCGTTTTGACAGCGTATTAGCCAGTAATTGGCTTTACCAGTATCTACTAACTTACTGGAATAGAATTCAGCAATTGCTAGCAAGTCTGGCATAGCTATTTCATTTCATGGCATGCAAACAGATTTTTTTCTTTCATGGCGTTACAACGCACATGCTCTGACCCAGTCGTCTAGCCATCGCAATTTGGCCCTTGTCAAATTCACTCAGATACTTATGCTTGACCATTTGTCCTGCTTCTAACACATCAACTTTGAGGACAGAATCTCCCACTGATAGGTGCCATCGTAACGAGATTTTCAGTGTTATTCACTTCACCTGTCGGTAGTTATGTTATGGCTGATCGGTGGATATATCTAGCGCTCTTCCTCTCTTCTCTCTCTGTCTCTCTCTGTATCCTCAGCCAAGTTCGTGCAAAAGCCCTCAAAGCTCCTTTAAATGAATTACAGTGAATAAACCAAAACCAATCCTAGTGTTGGCCATGACTTGTGTCATAAAACTATGACAGTAATAAACAACAGCCCTCTCCTATACTGCTGGACGCTGTGCGGGTTCTAACCACGCCAGACTGATTCCGCGAAGCACAGCAACCACATTCTCAGAAGAATGACCTGATTGACGGCGTAAGGTTTTTCCACTGTGGACACACAAGGAACTTTTCCAAACCATTTACTTACAGTATGGGAACACTGTTACTGGATATTAGTGTTTAAAATCGTGTTAGGGCCGGAAGATGGTAAATCCAATACCAGAGATCAGGCCTTGAGATGTAGAGGGCACATTACCATGGTGAAACAACAACACAGCATATTGAAAAAAGAAGATAGCACAGGGACTTAGAGACAACAACCTGGGCTCAAACAGCATTGGACAATCATTGCAAATGCTTCAGCTGAGCAAGACTGTGCTTGGCTGTTGCAAAGCCATCAAAATAAACACCACAATGCGCCAAACTCACCAATCTAGCACTGAATGCCAGCGAAGAAAACCTATTCTCATTAATCTGGGAAAATAAAGTTGATACTATTTGAACCCAGACCTGTTTTCTAGTGGAAGCCACATCTCCTGGACTGAGAGTGAGATGTGTTGGGTTCATGCCTTTCTGGCCGAGGATAATGGGATTCTGGGCTTTAAAATGCACTATCCAATGTCCGGAGCCAGTAGGAAAGAAAACTATTGATCCAAAAACAATTAAGCTGTCCCGTCTAAGAGAGGGAAAACAGATGCTCTAAACATATAATGTCTTCTCCTAAGAGCACTCCTCTGTCCGTCGGGTGTTTGTGTTGTCTTCACCCACCCTTCATCAGGTCTTCAGGTCTTCTCCCAACACCCTCTCTCTCTTTTTCTCTCTCTCTTTCTCTCACTCCTCCCTTGTCCATTCTCTTTCTTTCTCTCACACACATAAACATAAAATCACAAACACACACACACACACACACACACACACACAAACACACACACACACACACATATGCCTTCACCTCCCTGGCTGCTGCCTGGTACACTGCTATTAACGTTCCTTCTGCTGCCTCCTCCAGCTCCCAGACCCTCCCCCACTAAAGACTAGTGGTCACACAACAATGGAGCTCGTCAACAGATACCTCCCAAAAGGCAACCTAACTCCTTATTTAGAGCACTGCTTTTCATCAGGACCAAT
>JACXGJ010014630.1:0-14576 GCA_016801105.1 Esox niger
CTTTGTTCAATGTGTGACAACTTTGAGGTGGGGGCGTGGTCAGTGAAGATGCTACAAAGACGCCTGTCGTACCTAGATTCTTTGATTACTCGGACTGCGGTCATACTAGGTGGCCGTATATCGATTATCCCATGCGCATGTAGAATAAAAAACCTTTATAGAACTTTGGACTCAATACCGATTATTTTTCTTTAACAACCACTTTCCCTGTCTCCCACGTTCTCTCTTCCTACATCTCCTTCTCTCTCTGTCCCTCTCTTTCTCAGTCCTTTTGCTCTTTCTTTTCGTCTCTTTTTCTTCTCTGTGAAAAGTTGGACTGATGCATCATAAATTCTTGTCTGTCTGTTTTCTAATTCATTATTGGAGATAAGATTTGTATGTGTGTGTGTGTGTGTGTGTGTGTGTGTGTGTGTCTGTGTTTGTGTGTGTGTGTTTGTGTGTGTTTACTAATTGCTGTGTACATGCGTTACCATGTCGTGTGTCCGTATGTGTTTGTATCTTCACATTCAATAGAATGACCTCACATAGACGCTCTCTATTTTTGTGTTCTTCATGGAAAACATTAAACATGATTCTCTTTCATCTCTGCCCCATAATTTCTATAACCTCAATATCTTTTTGTATCATTAATAAATTAATGTCCAATATAAAATGTACTTTTTTCAGTGAGCTTCCATGGACATTGCAACTTTTCATGGACACTTTCTGTGACATGTTACTATTATTATTAATCCTGTTCTAAGCCTTAAAGGAACATTTATTCTGATCTGTCAAATAGACATAATGTCTATAGCTGAAGATCATAAATGAATCAACTCCAGCCCTAAAGTGCATTCAGCCTCTTTCAATGGCTTACAAAAAACTGTTCAAGACTGATGGACAGACAGACAAACTGACACAAATAAATCCCTGAGAACAATCCTTCTGTGACAAATGAGAAACAGACTTGGAATCTGGCCAAACCACCAGAACACCAACCAGGATGAATGTTTATTGACGACTCCATCAGCTGTCTCAACATATCATGATCATATAAACTCTGTCTGAAAACAAGGCATGTAACCAAATCATGTTACTATTATTATTAATCCTGTTCTATGAGTGGACATATGACTGCTATTACTCACAATTATAATCATAATTTGGCTTGAAACCATCCAGGTCTAGCTTAGTTTAATTTAAATTGATTGACATGGTAAATAAAACATTTTGAACGGATATAATTACGACATGTTTATAACCAGTTTATAGATATCAATTCAAATGTTGCCCGATGGGCAACTAGCTCTGAGCCATACAGAGTACACCTCGGCCAGATTTCCACTCATTGATTATTCACAAACATACTGAAAGGAAATTGACCACGTTTTTCCTAAGTGACTTTGGTATTCCTGACGGTTGAGAAGATACAGTTAAGGTAGCCGGAACCATAGCAACAATACATACAGTGTATACTGTTTCGGGAGTTCCAATAGGTCAGTTTAAAGCTATGCTAGTTACTGTTGCTCAATTCAAATGTATTCTGTAATCTGTAATCACAAAACGATTACATCAGTCACAGCTGATTTTGATTCAAATTGGATTTATAGTGTTGGAAACACTATAGTTCTTTTAGAACCAATTTAGTTGACATTTTTTATTCACTTTCTCGTCATAGTCTTTGCATTCAGTGTATATTCAGTAGTATGTGCTGAAGGAGGCTCTGACACTTGTGGGTATCAAACCCGCAACTCTGAGGTTACAGGTTTTATAATACACCAACCAACTGAGTCATCAAAACTCCATGGTTACATCCCAAATGTCTTCCCATTTCCATAATTAGTGCACTAATATTAACCAGAACCCCAGTTGAAACCCCAGTTGAAAGTAGTGCGCAATATACGAATAAGGTGCCATTTGGTACAAACGAAAGCATACATAGATGAGCCAGCGCAGAGAAATATCCAGGGGCACCATCTTCTCTCCGTTGAGATGTTCTGAGACTCATCTTTTATATTGCTTCACATGTACACTGACTTGGATATTTAGTCAGAAGAGATTATGTAAAATAGTAAATCATTATAACTCCTCCTACGGACATTTTCGCATTTTCAAATTCTCAAATCAGAAATAATAGCTTTTTGAATGTTGTATTTTCTGCGATTTCATTTAGCCCCCTGGAATGATATAAATACTGCATATTTTGACGATCTTTAGGCTGAGCGTGGTATAGGGTTTTCGTTATTGGTTTCTCTGCCATGACGTGATGCTTCAAACCGTCTCAATACCTAGCTCCATTTGTGTTTATTATGATCCCTCCTCGTATAGTACCCACTTAATTAGCCAACGTCACTCACAAGGAATTATGTTTTGGTGGATCATGACACACAATGTTTCTCTCTGTGCAGACTCTGGAACTGAAACTGAAATCTCGGTTGATTAGTCTTCTTTGATGTTGAGATTTATTAGATCTATTTTTCTTCAGGCACGCATCCACTCTCTCTCTTTTCCAGTCATTTCATTTCCTATTCCATTGTGGTATTTTTAGCCTGTCGCTGACTGCGGGCAGACAATACATATGTATTTCTTTATGGAAGATTACTGCTTGATGCTCGGATGTTCGCTGATGCTGCAATCTGTTTAATAGAAGACCAACATCCTTGTGTAAAATTAAATGTGTAAAACATTTTAACTGTCAAATTAATTAGCTTTTACAAGTAAATACGTATTCAAAGACCCCCCCCAAAAGATTTTAATTTTAGCACTAGCCTATGACAATTTGATTTCATTGAACAATATCTCTTACTGTGCTATTTAAATCCATGAGACAATTACCTAAATATAAAACAAATTTGATATTATAGTTTGGGCTTCGCACTTAATACCCCTCAACCCATCGAGCTCTTCCCTGACTGGTTTATCGCGTTCTTTGCCTGCCTTCCTCTTCCTTCTCTCTACGCCTCCTATTTTTGTTTCAGCTCTCTTTTCATTCCTTTCTGCTTTTCTTCATCTCTCGCTTTATCAATCTGATTTCATTCCTTTTAAATCTGGGGAAATTGCCCTGATTTGATCGGCCGGCTTGGCTGTGCATCTTCAATCCATCGCTTTTCCTCTAATGTTTTTAGGAAGTTTTATTTGGTTTCCATGGAGCGTTGAGTTGTTGTGACTCTGGGCGTTGGACTGCGTATGGAACTGAATGAGGACACTGGCTGTCCCTAAGACAATAACCTGGTCCAGATTTCCATGTGCACACATTACTTTGCTATGCAATAGGGATATCTATCCACTGTAACACACTTAGAATGCATGTTATCGGAAGATACTTGTATGAGACATTATTCTAGTTTATTTAGGCTGATGAACTGTTGTGGGTAGTTGAACTGATACTGTTGTAATGTACAAGCATTATTTCTTAACTGTCGTAAAAGCCCTTGTTCCTTAAATGTATTGCATACTTTTACTGTTCCACCTGTTTGGCTGACGTCACTGTTGCATAAGCAACAGAAATCTTGGAGAGTTCAAGGACACAGAAGTGTGTTAATCAGGCACTGGAATGAGAACGGGTGGGTTGAAGATCGGTGTCTTCCCTCTATCTATTCAAATCAGCTAAGCCAAAACCTGCTTAGCTGTTCAGGAACCACAAGAGCCATCCCTTGTGGTTGAATAGACAGCAGTGATTGGCACATCTTAGGACCAAACAAACACCAGACAAATTCAACCATGAGAGAATGATAGGTAGCGATAGTGCAAGCATGACAAGGATGTCCATGCTCTGAAAGGTTTTGGAATAGAGTTTGTCCTTGGGTGCTGTGAGACTTGGGAGATGTTTATTTGCTTTTCGAAAGATTCCAAGTTAATATTATTTTATTGTCTCCTCTGGACGAATTCTCATTTCCTGTCATGTTGGAAGGGAGCATGATGGCTGTGGATTTCATTGCGGTTTGTATGCACTGTGTGTGTATGCCTCCTCGTGGTCAAGTCAACAGTGGGGAGGGGGGTTATGGGAGTTTTGTAGTGGCACAGAACCTGGCCACATACAAACAGACACCCCCCAACAGACTGGCAGACAAAGCCTGTCCATGCATACGCAGACAGTCGGTCAGTCAGACATAATCACATTGACATACACACCCACTCACATCTACGCATTAGATGTTTTTCAAGAGCTGTTTGGGAATGCAGACTATCTAAGTCCTTGGGTATAACCCTGTTCTCCTGGTTGAAAGGAGTGCAGAATGTAAGGAATATGGTAGCATTTAAGACATAACCCCAGTTTTTTGGAAGATGGGTAGCTTTCCAACCGAAAGGACAGTTTAACATTCCTGAAAGGCTGGAGCACGGATGGAAATTCCAGATAGATGTCAGACTTCTGAAAACAGGCCACACACACACACACACACACACACACACACAATCACACAGTCCAGACGGAATGGCTGTGGGACTGCGGCCGGGCCACCCACTGACCCAGAGTCTTCATGATGTTTATCCTGTAAAGTTGGCTGTGTTGCCGTTCCTGTTGCTGGCCCTGTAGCTGGCCCTACTCAAAGTAGGAGGCAGACATCTCCTATATCCTTTTAACGACCTCTCCCTCTTAAACGTCAACAGGCTGTCAGGGCTCTGATCCCGTTTGTAAGAACGGCTTATAACACACAACCAAAACGATGACACAACAGTGTACATGGGCAACAGGGAAACAAAATGAAGATCCGATACGCTGAGTAAAGGGGAATGTCCACTCATGGTTTTGCATCCCCTAATCCATAAACCAGATGATGTTTGTAAGCAGACTTTCTCTTTTTCTGTGAACTGTTTTGATCTCATTGTTTGTCATGTGAAGTTCAAGGGTTTTTGGCTGATCACATGACTTTACCAGGAAAACACATTTGTGAGGGAAATATGAGATTTCTGTACTTTTTGTACTGTGCAATAAGTGGGCTATATATTTCCTATTATGCATAATGATGCCAATGCTGTCATTGCATGTCTGGGGTAAAACAAAATATACGGCCGATGTAGCCAAACCTAATTCTGATAGTTTTCTTTGAAAGAGCCTACAGCAATAGAAACTTTTATTCCCAGCCATCTTCCAGACGTCACAGAAAAGCGTTCAAACACATATTGGCACTCGGAGATGGAAACCAACTATTCATATCTGTAAATATGAATATTTTAATACATAATGATTGAAAATGAGTCATGTTTTTGTCTGAATGTGTGTGTCCATGACATTTTATTATGATCACTTCAGATTTGCAGTCCAGTGATCATTTTCTGCTGACACACTGAGAGACCGGAACGAGATGCTTTCTGAACGCACCGGCTTTAATTACATTCCCAATTATTATGGATAAGTAATTAATACAAAAATATTCGACAACCTCAGCTTAACTATTTACTGTGGCCATATAACATCTACTTGGTAAACCAAAAGACAATCATTCCCAAATCATTACTAAAAATTAAAAATGTTAGGCCTCAATCAAATATTAAAACTGCCTTCCAAAGAATGACTTGAACTCTGTGCCTATTGTATGTCAGTTGCACTATTGAACACACTTGTAGATGCACATATACACACACAGTTTCCAATCTATAGCAGGAACTGAATTGTCATCTCCTTGTTGAAAAGTCTAAACCAGAGCAGGGATAACCACAGACCCAAACACATATGGACTTGTGGTCAACACTGTCTTTCTTGAGTAAAAGTTGGCTGTGCTAGCCACGGGCCAGATCTATGCGTGTAATTTAGTATAAACTCAAATAAATCTATTGTTGTATGAAAGATCATTTCTGCTATTGAGGACATTAGATATGAGACGTTTCAATGAAATTGCCCTCAAAGGGTTCCCAGAAATTACTTTTGAGACCACTGCACCTTATTCTTTCCTTTCCAAAAAAGTTGGAAAGGAATATTTTGAGTGAGGAACAGAATGGTTCAAATTAAGAGACCACTGCAAATTGAACGCTTCTGTTCCTCCCTCAAAACTATCCTTTTCAACTATTTTGGAAAGGGAAGAAAAAGGTGCAGTGGTCTTTTTTCCAGAACTGTATATAACAATGAAATGACAGATATAGAATCATGTAATAACCAAAAAACTCTAAACAAATCAAAATGCATTTATATTGGAGATTCTTCAAAGTTGCCATCCTTTTCCATGATGATAGCACACTCCTTGCAGTCTTTCAATCGGATTCATGAGGAAGTCTCCTGAAATTTCCAACAGTCTTGAAGGAGTTACCAGAAGCACTTGTAAGCTGCTTTTCCTTCAGTCTGCGATCCAACTCATCCCAAACCATCTCAAATATCTTGGGATTTTAATTGATGACACTCTCTTCTTTTAGACACATATTTTACACTTGGTAAAAAAAACTGGGGTTAAAGATGGGTTGTTATTTTCGAAATGTCTTGTTTTTCTTTTGAAGCTAGTAAGAAACGTGTACTCACTACTTCTATGCTAGTGTTAGATTACGGGGATGTCAACTACATGTATGCTTCTTGTCAGTGTTTGCATGCTCATGTTTGCATACTGTTTATCATGATGCCTTAAGGTTCAGTACTAATTGTAGAGTGCTCGCTCACCACCGTGTTCTGTACAATAGAGTAGGCTGGCTCTCACTGTTGACACGACGGCTCTTTCACTGGTATTTTTTAATTTATGAAGCTATTCTGGGTTTGACACTATCCTACCTATGCAAAGTTATCAGTAAAAAAAGTTCTATGATCATATGATCTCTATCTACTGTCAGTTCCCATTGTCCACACAGAGATGGGCAGAAAAGCTTTTAGGATTGCCGCTCCTACAGCATGGAATGGTCTTTAATCTGAACTAAGAAAGCAGGACCTTGTAGCAATGGAAGAGGGTCTTTCTACTTGCCAGTGCTTTTAAAATTGTGCATCTTTTTACATTTTTGTTGTATTTATTGGAGCTGGAAGGTATGGTTGGTGTATTTTTATTTCCCTTGGTTTGTGTTGTGTGTTTTTAATTAGTTTTTGTTTGTGATGCCTGTCTTGGCCAGGACACTGAAAAAGAGCTTTATAATCTCAGTGAGTCCTTCCTGGATGAATAAAGGTTAAATAAAATAAACGTTTGGGGGACTGTGGAAGCTGGTCATTTGATGCAGCACAGTCACTCTTCTTCTTGGTCAAATACATCCTGGGGGTGTGTTTTGGGTCATTATCCTGTTGAAAAACAAATGGTAGTCTCACGAAGCACAAACCAGATGGGATGGTGTATTGGAGCAGAATGCTGTGGTAGCCATGCTGGTTGAGTGTGCCTTGAATTTTAAATAAATCACAAAGCACCCCCACACCACAAAGTACCATCATACATCCTCCTCAATGCTTCACAGTGAGAACCACACGTGCAAATATCACCCGTTCAGCCACTCTGTGTGTCACAAAGACCCGGCAGTTGGCGTCATGGAAACTCAAACACTCTTTACTAAAAACAAATGCACGTCTACTCAGGACTTTGTGAATCCAATAGACTTTAATATAAATCATACAGTAGTGACAGAACTTAAAGCCAAGTCCTTCTGCAGATACACCTCCAACATTCTGAGTCCGGACCATGGCTTTTATACAGCACTTTCACAAATTATGCCATCTGACTATTCGTCTGGTTGGCAACCAGACGAATGAGGTGAGGTGCGCCATTTCCTGTGTTTCTTGTTCTTTTTACTATTCTTCAGTAGTGGATTCTTTGCAGCATTTCTGTTAGTGCCAGTGGCTTCTGATTGTGTGGAGTCGGTTCTAGTCTCGTGACTCAGAATGGATGTCATAATTCAGTATAGGTGTTTCTGTGTGTGCTTGCATGTGTGCGTATGTGTAAGTGTGTGAGAGAATGATGGATAAAGAGAGAAGAAATGGAGAAGAGAGAGGCATGCATGCATGAAAGCAAATGATATGAAGACAAAAAACGACCTGGTCCTAAAAGGTTTCAAACTGTTGTTGTATTGCTTTGCTCTCCCACACTGTGATGATGCATAAAGGCAGTCTCCACTGGTAATGAATTAAACAACCTGATGTCCCAAAAGGACACGTCTCTCCTTTAGTCACACACGCTTTGAAAAGGGCTGGAATAAAAACAACCACCTTGAGTAATTAGCTAACATACTGGGTTGTTTGTATTACCCACAATTCATGAGTTAATTTGACCCAGCAGATTAATATTTTTTCTTTTAGTGTGTGGCCTATTAGGGGCATGGCTTACAAGGATTTTTGGAGGCGGGCCACCCAGAACAGTAAAATAAAGTAATACCTGTTAATTATTTTAAGTTTGTTCTCTGCAGAATAACAATTTTCTTGTTTCTTTTTATAATTCATTAAAATATTTTATACATATCCCAACATTTACATGCGATGTTAAGACATGGGTTGCGATGTGGGCACATGTAGGACGATACTTGTTAACCTTAGCACCCTTAGTCCCACCTTCACATGTGATAACATTATAATGGATATGGATTTATATTAATATGGTCTTTAGCAGATGTACGACCTACAGTATGTGCAGATGAAATTATTTTCATTATTGTACAACTCTTATGTAACACAAGTAAACACATCAGTGATTTTTAAGGCTGTTTGACCACCCTTATTCAGAGCGATAAATGAGAATCTGAGAAAAGTTGAAAGTTGTTCTCTCTTAGACTGAATTTTGACCATTTCTTTCTGGCATCTATTGTCTTGCATAGGCAGTGTGAATTATCATGCCTTCAAATGTTGTATCTCTAATGAACCATGAATTAAAAAAAATATATCACTGTGTTGTTTTGGCAGTTATTCAATCTTTGAAAGATCCGGCAATGTTGTCAAAATGAGAATTGTTTAAATAACTGGCCATTTGACAGAACCATAATCTCGATAGTGGATTATCGCACACGCTAATCGCACACTTTCCAAATCTTTCCAATGGATTCGAGTCTTCGGTGGCGTATGTCACCTTGGACAAGGTGTACCTTGTTCCTTGTTCATCCTTCAGGGATTACAGCCAGAAGAGGACTGGTCACCCACTCGGAGCCTACATTTCCTAAATTTTGTCTCTCTTAGGGAGTTTTTCCTAGCCACTGAAGTTCATCACTACTGTTGTTTTCCCCCTGGGGTTTATGGCTGGGTGTTTTGTGAAAGCACTTTGTCACAACTGCTGATGTAAAAAGGGCTTTATAAAATAAATGTAATTGAATTTGATTGATATAGGCATGATGTAAGATTTTAATTAAAACAACCCAACTACATAACCCAATGCTTGCACTTGGCAGATCCATACAACACATCATGTTTTGGTCGACCGCTGATCTGTAATGGTTGCAGCAAATTTGAGGGTGAAGAGGAATAAAAACCAGCAGCCCTATACTTTTCACACTCAGCTTTGTGCTGTGAATAAGGAAACTGCAGTGAAATATGTCTGAATAAGGATACAAACCCCCAATTTAAAGCGCCCCACTCATCAATGTAAATCACTCATACAGTATTAAACATGAAATTTGAAGGTCCCTGTCATCAATTTTGGATATAATTTATTGTGTTCCTTCTCAATCCTGATATAGCCTAAGCTGCATTTTCTCTGTAACCCCCCCAACCCCAGATCATCTGTTATTCTCTCTCTATATAGATATATTACCTCACCCTACTGCTTGCTTAAGGTGTAACAGACACTCGCACCCCCCCCCTCTCTCTCTTTCTCTCTTTCTCCTTCTCTGTCATACACATGCTCAAAAATAACCAATGCGTTCCCGCCCTCCCGCGAAGCTGGAGCTGCGCTGTCCCGCGAGCAGACAATTTCACAACCTATTTCAGCACGGGACAGATCTTGCACCGTCTCGTGACAACATGGCGACTGAGGTAAACATTTCAGTTAATTGAACATATTTTTCTTGTTTAGTGGAATAGTAAATACATCCATTATAAGCGCAGGGTGGTTAATTTGGATTTGTTGGTTTCTTTTGATAGTGATATGCAGGCTTGCTGTTTTTTGATTCATCAGTAGAGATTGTCTAGAGACTAGACCGTCTTTTTGAATGAACAAAGAATGACATGTGGTAATTCCGTGGAAAGAGACGACCCTATTAACACGGCTAAAACGCGATGCAAATGAAGGACGTGGATGGCATCAATTTTCTTATTTTACTGATGGGCCAACTAAAATGTTACTGTAGGTCTCTCTCTCACACACACACACACACACACACACTTAATCTACAGCATTTTATTGCATGTCACGAAATTAACGACAGAAAATTACGGAGTGGAAGAGGAGTGGAAGACATATTTAGCTACTGCTGGAGTTAAACAAATCTTCCTCTTGATTTAGAGGAAGTGTACCCTTCCTTCCGTGTGTCCAATGTGCTCGAGTGGATCTGGGCAGAGCCTCGAGGTTACTCCACTGTACAGTTTCGACATCAGCACCATAGACAGCGGCAGAGCTCGACGTGTGTTTGTGTTGTCTCACATCTATATCACATTCTCTGGGAATAATTACGATACATTGCCTTGTAGAGGTGGCCGGATTGCAAAAAGGATTCAGCTGTTAAAGATGCGCCTTAGTTTGCATCCTGCTGTCATCTTGCCGTGCCTCAATGAAGTAGGCTACACCAGCGTGCATACCTGTTTTAGAGGATCCTCATTTCGAGATAATTGCCACTCTTCCTGGGCTCCAAAAAAAGGTAGAAAATGTAAGAGCTGTCCTGTCAAGGTGTCATTCAGGACCTAAGACAAATGCTGTTTCCATAGCAGCCATCGATGAACAGGGTTTCTGGGACTGTACTCCCTGCCGAATAGTGATTGGGTAGCAGTAAACTTAAGATACCTAGACCTCTGCTTGGTGGGTTTACTGAATTAGACTTCACCCCTCATTTCCAGGTTGTCTGTACATCAATCACATGGTTCCTGTGTCCTTTATATGACCGCATTAACAGTGGAGATAAACACACACAGGTTCTTCTACTAGCATGTGTGTGTGTGTGTGTGTGTGTTTATGTGTTTTAGTTGTTGATGCTGTTATGCAGAGGACCCATCAGTGAGCGATGTGTGTTATTTCTAGCAGGTTGTAATGCCTAGCTGTGCTGAGGCTAACAGGGCTCTGTTCTGGCGGCCTACGCTGGTGGCAATGTCACTGGTTAATAGGGTGACTGTACGATTGTCACTGTACGATTGCTTTAGGAAGCAGAACACTGTCCAGTGCTCTATATACACGTCTCCTGTTACCTGTCAGTATGCAGCCATGGCTCAGTTGGTGAGGTCATGGAACTAGAACTTCCACGACACGGTCCTGAGGACGATCATGCTTTTCCAGGAGGTTCTTAACTACACTTAATTCAATCAAATAAATGTGGAGGGGTTAAGCAGTATTACAGGCTGTTTCCCCATTTTCCCCTGAATACCGTAACCTGTTTTCAGGAGGTTATGACGTTGGTAACGTCAAGGTTGTGAGTCGTGAGTCGTGAGTTGTGAGTCGAGTATTAGGAGAACACACTACAAACATCCACACTTACATTGTATATTATACATAACTGTCCTTTTAGATATTCTGGTGTGATCCTAATACTGAAGCATCTATATGCCAATTAGTGTAAATTAGCCCTAAATGATTCATATTAATATTGACTTGTTTGACTTGTTTGTACAAACACTATCACGGATTTAAAGATTTAGCCAAGTTGTCCTTGGCATGTTGACAATTTATTAAGTTTTTTTCCAATCTGCCATATAAGTGTATAGATACACACAGGAACATCATTGTGTTTCAATGCAATCTAGAATTAACTTTGTGCCTTTTTCTCAGGATGGTTCTTAGTGTCAAGCTTTGTCTCCTTGGATTTTGTTGTGCCTTCTTTACCTGCTAGGGAGGGTAGAACGAGCAGCCACTGTCACTGCTTTATGTTATGGCCTGTAGGTCTGGAAGTTCTCCACTCACTGTAGTCTATAGTTCACTGCAGGGAATCTCACTCTGTGGCCCAGTCTGCTGGTTAGTGGAGTGCTGAATTTGTGTGAATACAGTAATGTGAAAAGTAAGTATACCCACTGGAAAGTTATTACTTTTATGTATCTGGACATGTGTAAGTGTAATCTTCAGTTCAACACTATTGACAATTATTATCTAATTTAACAAACGACACTGAAAGATAGAAAACATAAATACAGTCATAACTTCAGTTCAATCAAAATCAGTCAAATGTATTTATAAAACCCTTTTTACATCATCAGTTGTCACAAAGTGCTTTTATGGAAAAGCCAGCCTGAATCTCAAAGATGCAAGTAACAAAATTGTTGATGCAGAGTGGCTAGAAAGAACTCCTTAAAAAGGTGCTGAAACTTGGGAGGAACCCTTGAGAAGGACCAGGCTCTGAGGTGTGGCCAGTCCCCTTCTCACTGTGCCAGGTGAACATTATAAGAATACAATAATTCAATTGCTGGTGTTTGCGTCTTTTGCTGAATTAACTTAATGTAGCCCTTTGTTGTACCTATCTGCCAGTTTATTACATCAACTGGAAGGATTTTTTGCCAACTTTTTCCCAGTATTACTTAGCTGTGTCAGGTTCAAGTGTTTTCTTTCATTCATAACTGCTTCAAGTCCCCTGTATATTGAAGATTGAGATGTGTGCTTTGTCTATGTAATTCCATATCCCTCTATTCCTTTTTGAGCCCTTCTATCTTTAGGTTTCGATCATAGTTATGTTACAAAATCCATGTTCAGTTCGGCTTCAGCTTTTTGACTGATGGCCTCATATTCTCCTGAAAAATTTATTGTGCAGTCTCTTTCTGACAGTTTACTCATTCACTTCATTGATATTGGCAAGACAGGTCCCTTGTTGTTGCCCTGGGGTTCTTAGAGACTTCCATGAACATATTTCTTTCAGCTGTTGGCTGAATTTAGTGGGACAACCTGTACTATGTAGATTGCCAGTAGGTCTGGATTTTTTTTTGATTTGTAGATGACCTTTTGGACAGTGCAATAATTTGCTTCAAATTGCTTGGAAATGTTTTTTGTAACTCCTCCCAGACTCCTGGGCTTTCAAAATCTTTATGCTAATGGTTTCTATTAGGTCTTTTGATCTTGGCACAGTATGTAACCACACACCCATATGGTTAAAACTTAACCAATACATTATACTTTCTGGGAACCTTTACCTGCTGCAGCAAAGAAAAAACTTTTTCAACTTAGGTTTAGAGTTAAAGTAAGTATTGGGGTGAGGGATTAAATTTGGCTTAGTTGTAGACATTATGTATGGAGTTTTTGGGGTAAGGTTTAGTTTACAGTTAGGGTTGTGTGTATGGATACAAGGACAGATATTCTTTGAAGGTGTTTGTGTGTCAAATGTGTCAAATGTTTCATATTGCGCCTAGCGGGCCTGGGATACAGATGTAGTTTTGTGTGGCTGTCTTGTCCACATATAAAGGTTTACTGTACATGCCTTTAGACTGCCTGAGACCTGAGCTAGACATCTGGCCAGCTACTGCTCTGTCCACAAAACAGAACAGTCTTTTTGTATTCTTTAGTAGCTCAACCTAAAAAAGTGCAATATTTAACTGTTTTTTGCTGATGTAATTTTCTTGTTGTGGATTTTCAATCAAGTAAGTAGGAGTGTTTTTGTTTATGTGTTTTGCATACACAGATGGGTATACACGCGCATGAAAGTCTTGGTGGCAAGGTGTTTGCTTTCCTCTTCAACTAGCACATCATAGACCTGCTGGTCTTGTAAGAGAGAGTGTGTGTGTGTGTGTGTGTGTGTGTGTATTTATGTGCATGTGTCCGTTCTCCCATACTCAGTGGTTAACAGAGTACTCTGTGTGTGTGTGTGTGTGTGTGTGTGTGTTGTGCGTACTACTGTATATGTATAGGGGGACAGGGTGAATGTGTTTGAGTTTGACCATGGCCGACTGTTCATACCTCAGTTTAAGGCAGTGGAGCTGAGCACTGAGCTTACAGGTTGATATGTTGAATTTCCAGGCCTACGAGTCGAGCTCTGCTAATTTTCCCTGATGGTCTGCCAGAAGTCTTGTCCAAGCTCCCTCAACCATGCACACACACACAAACCCACTTGCGACACATCTCAAGTCCAATGCGCATCAGTTATCCATTAAATATTTTATGTGAACAGGCTGTTATACTTTGTAACTATCAGTCAGCTGTGTCAAAGATACCGTGAGTTTTTGCACTCCTACACACACGTGCACAGAAACACAAACACGCTGGCACACACACTCTGTTTTTCTCTTTCTCCCTCTCACACCAACACACATCGTTTTTTCTGCCCTTGTGGCAAACAGAATAAAAACATTCCCTATTTTCCCGACACATAAACCTAACCCTAAATGTAACATCAATGACCTAACCTCTATGCATATGCATAACCTAAACCTGACACATCACCCTTACTCTTACCCTAATCTAACACCTAAACCTAACACATCACCCTTACTCTTACCCTAATCTAATACCTAAACCTCACACATCACCCTTACTCTTACCCTAATCTAACACCTAAACCTAACACATCACCCTTACTCTTACCCTAATCTAATACCTAAACCTCACACATCACCCTTACTCTTACCCAAATCTAACACCTAAACCTGACACATCACCCTTACT
>JACXGJ010014631.1:0-14622 GCA_016801105.1 Esox niger
CACAGCATCTCTTCTTTACTCCCTGCCAGTGGCCACAGCATCTCTTCTTAACTCCCTGCCAGTGGCCACAGCATCTCTTCTTTACTCCCGGCCAGTGGCCACAGCATCTCCTCTTTACTCCCGGCCAGTGGCCACAGCATCTCTTCTTTTTCTGGGATGGAAAACCTTCAGAGGAAGTTGAGCTGCTGAAAGCCTGAATAAATATGTCATCTGTTTCCTTTATGGGCTCACAAATAGATGGCAAATTGATACTATAGCTGGTAGCCTGCATCGTGTTAACCAGTCAGATATAGGTAATTCTTGCCATTACAGTGACTCTCTACACTACAATGGTTACCTCAGATGTTATAATAACGTTTTGTCTGAGTGTGAGATTGTGTGAAGTTCTGTCCAGTATGTTTACAGCTTTCCAACTAATAACACTATCAAATGACCGGAGACATACTCCTTTGGCTTCATGTTTTATCCTAATATTCAGTTTCAAAGCAGTAGCTAAAATAGCCAGCACATCTTGGACACGGCGCCGCTACAGCAACACCTGTTTTGCCTGGAAAGACTGGGAACCAAAATAATCTGCTGCTGGAGCCAGAGGGAAGCTATGATTGGCTTTACTAAATATGGACAGGCCAGTGTTATATATACACTAGAGTCTTTTTACACACAGCCTGTATTAAACCACTGAGATTTCAAACCCTGAGGCACAAGGGGGTCAAGCAGTTGGGAAAATCTGAGATGCAAACTGGACAGACCTGACCAGGGTTTGGGCTTTCAGTCCATGAGAGAGGTGAAAATATGTCCTTAGTTGTTCATTTAGATCTGGTGTCTGGAACGTTGATTACAACCACTTAACTGTTTTGTCTGTAATGAGTAGCTGTTGGTCTGCACAGAAACAGTTCAGAATGATGTTAATCTTTCTTTAATTAGCTAACACTGCCATGACATTGACCGCAAGTGGGATAGAGGATTTCCATTGAAGAAGCACTTTGTACCTACAGCAGGTTCATACTAAACTCTTAGATAAAACACTTCAAGATTTTTTTGTAGTGTGAAGAGGCAGAACTGAATGAAATTTTGACCAAAGTTTGTACGATACTTAAAAAAAGATAAAAATTATTTAACGTGTAGAATTTTGTAAAAGGATGTTTGCCTAGTTCTGATGTCCTTCCATTGCACTTTTAGAGTAGGTAAAATGCGGTGATAATTGATGCTTACTCTGATAATTAGTACTCTTACGGCGATAATTAGATTTTTTAAATTAAAACAAAATATAAATAATATAATTCTTTAAATTCCGTGTGTATGTCTGGATTCCCCACGGGGCCCAGGCCGACACCACGGGGCCCAGGCCGACACGCCCCCGGGGCCCAGGCCGACACGCCCCCGGGGCCCAGGCCGACACGCCCCCGGGGCCCAGGCCGACACGCCCCCGGGGCCCAGGCCGACACGCCCCCGGGGCCCAGGCCGACACGCCCCCGGGGCCCAGGCCGACACGCCCCCGGGGCCCAGGCCGACAGTCTGTGGAACAGTAAGCGCATGACTTCAATGTGTCACACGGCTCAAGAAGCTGACAAACACATGTGATTCCCTCTGCTGAGTGTCTATATCTTTTATAAAGATACGAACAGAGAAAGCCAATGGGTTTGGTCGTTCACAAATGTTTTTTGCTTTAAGAGACCCTCTCCCTGTAATAACCCCCGGCCTGGAATAGCCCCCGCCATAACTGTCCTGGAATAAACCCCGCAATAACCGGCCTGTAAAATAGCTGCTGTTATTACAGGATCCAGAATATTATACTTCCTTCCATTTTTTTTCTGGACAATTTAATCAGTAGCAAACAACTGCCTATCCCAAAAATGCAACACAGGCTGGTGAGTTTTTATTCTGTAATGGGAGGGAAATGACAGGCCGGTCAGGTCAGGTCTTGTCTGTAATTGCAGCTGTCAGAGATGTTTGGTTTCTCTGTCACCATGTAATTACCCGCTATTGAGCTGCTCAATGAGGAGAATACAGAATACATACAAAGGAGGCAGCCTTGGCCTGTGTCTATCAGGACAAGGGGACAGGAGTCGAGGAAGAGAGGGGTACGAGAAGAGTGAAAAGGAGTGGAAGAGAGAGGAGGAATGGAGTAGAGTCGAGGGGAGAACGAATGCTACACATCTTTAGCTTCTGCTCTACTCTAGTGATGATGGATGACCTCATCCTTTCTGCTCTACTCTAGCGATGATGGATGACCTCATCCTTTCTGCTCTACTCTAGTGATGATGGATGACCTCATCCTTTCTGCTCTACTCTAGCGATGATGGACGACCTCATCCTTTCTGCTCGACTCTAGTGAAGATGGACGACCTCATCCTTTCTGCTCTACTCTAGCGATGATGGACGACCTCATCCTTTTTGCTCTACTCTAGCGATGATGGACGACCTCATCCTTTTTGCTCTACTCTAGCGATGATGGACGACCTCATCCTTTCTGCTCTACTCTAGCGATGATGGACGAAATCATCCTTTTTGGTCTGTCCTATGAATACACTAACCTTGCTACCTTGTTAAATTGGCACAAAAATATGATCAAATTAATGAAAATGTGTCTCTAGAAGACGTGTAAAAATGTATGCATGCAATGATGAACCCTTAGTTAAGTATCAGTATGAACGACTTCAACACATTTCAATCTATTTAATGAATTATAATTTCTGTTAGTCACGAAGCTACAATCCAAGTATACCATTTCATTGTCAGACTTTTAACAAAAAATTGACATTTCCAAATCAGCTTAAGGGGCTTGAATATTGGACTGATTTTGATTAATATGAGATGGATTGTAGAACTGTTGTCATGTCTTTATGATTCACTCCCAGATAACACTAACCACTTTCTTTTGCTATGTTGGAAGAGTATTTACCGGGAGGTAAATGAATAATGGGTAATGAATAACAAGGATACTTCTCACTCACAACCCTGAGTAGGTTCTGATCCTCTATAGTGTACTTCACCTCAGAATGATTACAAAACAAATATGCAAACAGAGGAGTTGTCCTTGTGCTGGAGGTGGATGACAGAATTTTGCTTCTGTGAATGAGCTACGGGCTTTGCCAGGTATTGTGATTCTGTATTCTGGTCATATGTTCTTGTGTTGAATCACTTAGTCCTGTCCTATTACCCCAGTCTGTGACATTATGCCACTCTTGGCACAAAAATCAAGTAGCTTGGCTTTCTTTGATGGCTTGTGACCATCCATCTTCCTCTTGATCAAATTCCAGAGGTTTTCAATTGGGTTCAGGTCTGGACATTGGGCTGGCCATGACAGGGTCTTGATCTGGTGGTTGTCCATCCACACCTGGCTGTGTGGCATGGAGCGTTGTCCTGCTGGAAAAAAACAATTCTCAGAGTTTGGGAACATTGGCAGGGCAGAAGAAAGCGGGTGTTCTTCCAGGGTAACCTTGTACTTGGCTTCATACATGCATCTGTCACAAAGACATCCTGCCGAAGCATCCCCAGATCATCACCGAGCCTCTCCAGGTCTCCGTCTACCCATTAGACGACCAGGTGTTGGGCAAAGCAGAACATTTGACTAGTCTGAGAAGATGACCTTACTCTATTCCGCTACGGTCCAATCCTTATGGTCTTATGCAAAATGCAGCCTGGGCATTCTTTGCTTCTCATTGATGACAGGCTTTTTTTCTAGCTTTGCATGACTTTAGCCCGTCCCCTAGGAGCCTGTTTCGAACCGTTTTTGCCGTGCACTTCACCCCAGCTGCTGTATGCCATTCTATTTCTAGGTCACTTGATGTCATCCTACGGTTGTTGAGTGACTTTCGACTGTCACGGTTGTTGAGTGACATGGTTATATTGCAACAGTACACATCCATGCATGCGTTTTGTGTCAGGGTTGACAAACACCTTTGCTGGCTACAACATATAGTAGTTATGTTATAGTAAGCCTTAACTAAAAGTGTATACTGATATATTGTGGTGTTTTCTGCCATAGAAAAGTTGATCTTCAGTCTCGCTAGCAACTGCTCAAGTCTTATATTCCTAGGAACATAGTTGATGATAATAATAAGCCCATTACTGGCTAATAAGCTGTTGAAATGGCCAGTGGCAAAAACCATACAGTTCATAGATGCTATATGTGAAGGGGGGAAACTTATTAAGAAACTTGGTGAGTTAAACTGTATCAATATAATTCACGGATGACCAATAAGCTGTTGAAACGGCCAGTGGCAAAATAATATTTGTTTTGATTTGTCAGGCCACAGGACAGTGTTCTACTTCACCTCAGTCTTAAAGCTCAGGCCCAGAGAATGCCGCGGCTTTTCTTAATCTTGTTTGTATCTTGTTTCTTTGCATGATATTGTTTTTACTTGCTTTTGTGGATGCAGTGACAAACTGTTCACCAACAGTGGTTTTCGGAAGTGTCCCTTAGCCCATGCAGTGATGTCCACTACAGGATTGTCTGTTTTTAATGCAGTGCCACCCGACGGCCCAAAGATTATGGCCATCCAATATTGGTTTTTGGCTTTGTCCCTTGCGTACAGAGATTTCTATGGATTCTCTGAATCTTTTAATATTATGTACTGTAAATTATGAGATCCCTAAACTCAGCAATTTTATGTTGAGAAATGTTTTTCTTAAATGTTTTTCCCACACAGTCTTTCGTAGAATTGTGAATCTTTCCCCGTATTTTTAAAAATGAATGCCTCATCCTCTCTGCAATGCTCTTTTTATAACAAATCATGTTACTGACCTGTTGCCAGTTAACCAAATTATTTGTGAAATGTTGCACACACCAGGTAATTTTTTTTATATTACCCAACTTGTCCAGTCTTTTGTTACCACTGTCCCATCTTTTTTGAAACGTGTGGCTGAAATCAAATACAAAGTGGGCACATATTTTTCAAGGAACTGTAACATTTGTCAGTATATACATTTAATTTGGTGTCTTTGTACTATTTTATATTGAGTATAGGTTTTAAATGATTTGTACATCTTTGCATTCTGTTTTATATTTCCAATTATGCAGCGTCCCAACAGGGTTGTGCTTATTTGCTACATCTGTAGATGGATATCTAGCTGGATATAAATAGTTGGGTATGAGTAAGACAATACACACATTTTTATATTATTCTGTTTAAACTTTGTTAAATGACTGTG
Organism: Esox niger; assembly: GCA_016801105.1. NCBI lineage: Eukaryota > Metazoa > Chordata > Actinopteri > Esociformes > Esocidae > Esox > Esox niger. Next base: position 5,155 of record JACXGJ010014631.1, read on the forward strand.
TCTTCATGCATTTTATGACAATAATATTGAGCTATCTGAATGACATCTAAAACACCAAGGATATGAATCCAGAAGGACGACAGTTTCCGTAGCTGTGTGTGCATGTGTGTGTGTGTACACATATATATGCGTGTTTCCTGTCCTTCACAAACATTTCACCCTGATTCCATCTGCTGATCATCAAAAGGCCGTTCTGATTACCGGAACAGATTTATGAGTTTGCCTTTAAGCCGACACTCAAATTTTAAATCCTAATTGCATACCTGGATTCCTAACACCTCAGGGCACAGCTGTAGAGCCACACACAGATACACACACTCACACTCACACTCACACTCACACTCACACTCACACTCTCACACACACACACACACACACACACACACACACACACACACACACACACAGAAACGCACAGTCACACTAACACACAAAGGCAGAGCTGTGGCAGTTTTCCCATTAACTTTATTACAAGGCGGGATGCTTGTAGCGTTAGCACGGCTCCTGTACATATTGTGTTATTTGGCTCCTCTGCTGAGATGGAATACGTGCTGTGACTGCTGAACAACCACAGAGACCCAGATGGGAAACAGAGAGACAACAAGCAATTACAACTGTGGAAGATTTGATTAAAACACATGCACGCACAGACACTTGCGCGTGCACACACACACACACACAGACCATTTAGTTTATTGTCCAGAAGCAGGACTCATTAGCAGCTAATAGGACCTTTAGAAACAGAGGATCAGTTTCCCGGGGGAGAACAATAATGGCGGGACTTGACCCGTGAGCGACTTAGCTGCTACCCTCCATGTATAGTCTGGAAGGGCTCTTCTGTGGAACAGAAAGTTACAGACCGGTGTGACCTCAGTGTCCCTTGGTGTTGCCCAAACATCTGTGGAGAACCGTATGGCTGACCTGCCCTGTCATGGCTAATGTTCTCCTGACACAAAAGCCTCTTGTGACCTGACACAGTGTAGTTCTTGGTCCAGGATGATCTATGTCTAAATATGACTGAGCACTGTCTAGGCCTAATTATGACTGAACACTGTCTTGGCCTAATTATCAGTGTTCTGGTGTCTTGGACAAAGTCTGTAAGACTTCAGCCCACTTTGGTGTCCTTGATATACTGTCCCCTCCAAACGTATTGGAACGGCAAGGCCAATTCCTTTGTTTTTGTTGTTCACTGAAGACATTTGGGTTTCAGATCAAAAGATGAGTATGAGAAAAGAGTTCAGCTTTCATTTCCTGGTATTCACATCTAGATGTGTTAAACAACGCAGGACATACCACCCTTTGTTTGAAACCACCCATTTTTAAAGTGAGCAAAACTATTAGAACATGTGACTGACAGCTGTCCTTGTTTCCCAGGTGTTGCCTTTTAGGTTGATTAGTTATGCAGAGCTATTCAATGTTTAAACAGTCTAAGTTTCCATCCTTGATTTAAACCTATAAAGACTGCAGTTCTTGTTAAAGAGGATAAACCAACATGAAGACCAGAGAGCTGTCTATGGAAGAAAAGCCAACCATTGTCAAGCTGAGAAAAGAAGGAAAATCGACCAGAGCCATTGAACAAACATTGGGCATAGCAAGCGTAACAATTTGGAATGTCCTGAAAAAGAAAGAAACTACTGGTGTACTGAGCAACAGACATCGAACAGGTCGGCCAAGGAAAACAACAGTAGTTGATGACAGACATATCGTGAGAAAACTCCCAAAACATCAGCTAGTGACATCAACAACCTCCACAGTGCAGGGGTGAAGGTATCACGATCCATTGTTCAAAGAAGAATCAGAGAGCAGAAATATAGAGGCCACACCACAATATGCAAACCACTCATCAGCAGTAAGAATCGGAAGGCTAGATTGAAATTTGCAAAGATGTACAGAGATGAGCCGCAAAAGTTCTGGAACACAATCTTATGGATTGATGAGACCAAGATTAAGCTCTACCAAAGTGATGGAAAGGCCAAAGTGTGGAGAAAGAATGGAACCGCTTATGATCCAAAGCATACAAGCTCATCTGTGAAGCATGGTGGAGGTAATGTCATGGCTTGGGTGTGCATGGCTGCTTTTGTCATGGCTGCTCATTCATATTTATTGATGATGTAACTGATGATGGTAGCAGCAGAATGAATTCAGAAGTGTTCAGAAACATTTTGTCTGCCAATTTACAGAGAAATGCATTGAAACTCATTGCAAGGAAGTTTATCATGCAGCAGGACAATGATCCATAGCATACTGCTAACAAAACAAAGGACTTCATCAGGGGGAAAATGTGGAAGGTTTTAGACTGGTCAAGTTAATCACCTGACCTTAACCCAAAAGAGCATGCATTTCACCTCCTTAAGAGGAGACTGAAGGGAGAAACACTTCGAAACAAACAAAAACTGAAAGAAGCTGTGGTTAAAGCCTGGAATAGCATCACAAATGAAGAATGCAGCAGTTTGGTGATGTCGATGGGTCACAGGCTTGAGGCAGTTATTGCAAGCAAGGGTTATGCCACCAAATATTAAATGTTATTTACTTTAAGATTGTCTCTTTAATTTTGCTCACCTAAAAATGTTGTGGTCGAATACACACAGTGATATGTCCGAAGTAGTTTAACACATCTAGATGTGAATACCAGGAAATGAAAGCTGGAGTTCTGAACTCTTGTCTCATACTCATCTTTTGATCTTAAACCCAAATGAAGTCTTCTCTTTATGGTAGACTTGGATAATGATATACCTAACTCCTGGAGAGTGTTCTTCACTTGGCTGGTTGTTGTGAAGGTTTTTATCTTTACCATGGAAAGGATCCTGTGCTTTCAAAAATGTATGCTAGTTTGCATCTTTGCGCTAATTACTGCCATATCTAAATGTTCAATAATACTACCCAGATTGCTGCTGGTTTAGAGTGTTATGTATATTTTCATAGTGCACGGTGACGCTGTTGCTCAGTGCATTTGACAAATGAACCTTGAAAGGATCCTACGATCGTCCACCACTGTTGTCTTCCATGGACGTCCTGACCTTTGTGTTGCAGAGCTCACCAGTGAGTCTATTTATCCCAATACACCAAACTGTCGATTTGGCCACTCCTGATGGTCCTGCTTTTTGTCTGTTTTTGTTTTTTTGCAGTCTTAGGATGGCCTGTTTCACTTGCATTGAGAGCTCCTTTGACTGCTTGTTGTGGGTTCACAGCAACAGCTTCCAAATGTGAATGCCACACCTTGAATCAACATCAGACCTTTAACCTGCTTAATTGATGGACAGATTATGAAGGTACAGCACACACCTGTCAGTGAAACTGTGTAATTGTCCAATTACTTTGGGTCCCATGTAACAGAGGGGGTTACATATTAAAGAGCTGTAATTCCTAAACCCTTCCTCCAATTTGGATGTGAATACAGTCAAATTAAAGCTGAGAGGCACTTTAAGCCCATAATCATTATTTAACTGTAACGTTAATATATTTTGTTAATCAGCCAAAATAATTTGGGTCAGTGTCCAATAATTGTATCTTCCACAGTTCAACTCTTTGAGCCGACATGATCCGATGTTACATCCCGGGTTGCCATATTTCACTGATGGTATACTGGTCAGTCACCCGTGGACTCCACATAAAAACAGCACAAATGCTGTTTCATCCATACGACCCTATCTGTATATTGACCCACCCAAGCCCTTTGCCTGCCCCTGTCATTAAAAATAGCCCAACTGGGCGGGAAACTTCATCTGGCAACACTGGTTACAGCTCCACGGTCACAGACTGGTCAATCATACAAATGGATTATGGAATAACAAAACAAATATAGAGGTCACTTCAGTGTCAACTAAATAGGATCTAGAAAAAAATGCGTAGTATAATTTTGTTCTACTTGCTATAACTCTATCAACCTTAAGAAACTTCTTGTGGTCCATCTCTGGCTGCCATGGTTGCTGTGCATGCATCGCATCCAATCAAATCTCTTGCTCTGCCTGAACCTCCCTTCCTGCTCCTGGCTCTTCTCCTAAGAACCTACATCGCTCTGTTCCTTATACCAGCCAACCCAGCTCCTGAAAAATCTGGTGCTTTATGTGAGTGACATTTGGTCTCCGTTCACCTGTTGGACTTGTCACTGCCACCCCAGTCATTACCTTTATCACATTCCTCCAGGCCTTTAACCTGTCAGAGAGCCTCCTTGACGTAATCTGTCTACTGAGACTGCCACTAAATAGACTGGACATTACATGTTGTCAATGACAGTAAAGTATGTTGTGTCCGTGTGGAATAAACGTTGTGTGAATGTTGTATACTGGGCTTTCATGTAATCCTTGATGACCTACAGGCTTTCAGTCTTTCATTTGTCAGATTCTCTGAATGACATGCGTCACTGTGAACAATGAAATTCTTGTGACACGGCAATCGACATCTACGAAGTAATTAAGAAATATATAAAGCAATAATACAGAAAATACAAAATATACATAGCAATAGTGACTAGAAGCAATTTCAAATAATGTCGACATGGGAATATGGACAGTATGAATCGAAATCATAGATATTATAAATGTATGTGTTGTCGATTCTACAAATGGATGCATGTACATAAGCAGGTTTTAATGTATTGTGTATGGTTGATGCCTTGCATAGAGGGGCATGGCAGCCGATGAAATCAAGTGCAAATTCCATCGCCCTTTGGAGGGACTTGTGGCCTGCAGCGGAGCAGCTGTCCTACCAGGCAGTAATGCAGCCTGAGAGGATGCTGTCCTTGGTGCACCTGTAGAAGTTGTGGAGAGTGTTTGCAGACATGACAAACTTCTTATGTTTACTCGGGAAGTTCAGTTGTTTGTCTGGACCAGGTGAGGTAATCTTTGATGAACACATGAGGAACTTCATGTCAGAGACTCGTTCCACTTCAGCTTCATGGATGTGCATGGGGGCGTGACCCTCCTCTGCCACTTCCTGAAGTCCACGATCATCTCCTTAGTCTTGCAGACGTTAAGAGAGGTTGTTGCTCTGGCACCATGTTGCCAAGTAACTTACCTCCTCTCAGTATCTGTTCTCAACGTAGTTGAACAAACACCATTTTTTGTATCATGTTTGACCTTAAATTTGTTTTTCAGTCAGTATTGGAACCAACAAAATCTTTGCTGGAAACAAAGCCTGAAATAGACGCAAAATAAATGTTTGCATGTCCGGGGCCTCCCCCGGATAGGGCCCCCCTGTCTCAGCCCCAAGGTCTTACGCTGCTGTGTTATTGTGCTGGGGGAGTAGGTCTACATTTTCCCTGTCTTCTGCTATTTTAAACTTAGGAGGACATAAGGTCTTGACCCACACCTGCGGAGTACCATGCTTGACTTGTTGCTGTCCCTGTCCAAAGTCCTCCTGGTTGTGTTGCAGATGAAGACGATACCTGATGATTTCAGCTGCCACTCTGCTCACCCCCTTCCCTCCCCCCTGTCTGTCCCTGTCCTTGTCCATCAGGTCATGTCTCCGATCTGGACTAGGTTTAAATAGAGTTTGGGCTCAGCCCACATGCTTCGAACTATTACAATATGGACTCTTAATATGTTCACGAGGCTCAGCCAGAAGAGGACTGGTCACCCCTCGGAGCCTGGTTCCTCTCTAGGTTTCTTTTAACATTTCTGCCTTAGGGAGTTTTTCCTAGCCACTGACATTCAACACTACTCGTTTGCTCCTTGGGGTTTAAGGCAGGCTCAGGGAGACTCCCTCCACCCAAAACACATTCAAATGGATTCAGTTTGTCGTCTTATTGCCCTCTACACAATTTCCACCAGTGCCACTCAAACTTAATTCTATGCTAATTTCCTGCATGGCAAGCTTTGTGTCTGTTTGTTTGTATGTGTGTAAAAGGCAAGCTGTGCCTCAGTCGGAGCCAGCTGAAAAGTGTCACTGTGTCTCCCACTCACACACACACGTACACATTCCCACACACACACACCACACACACGCTGTTCTGTTTAATTACCACACGGCCCATCAGTGAAACCATAAAAAAACAGATGACCTCACTTAGTGGTCGTTTCCCCTCATCAACGATTCTGCCACCAGCTTTTGAGAGGGTGATCCATCATTAGAGAATCTATACTGCAGGATCTGTTGTCATAACAACACAGGTATCTACATAGCACAGGATGTGTTGTCATAACAACACAGGTATCTACATACCACAGGATGTGTTGTCATAATCACACCGGTATCTACATCCCACAGGATCTGTTGTCGTAACAACACAGGTATCTGCATACCGCAGGAAGTGTTGTCATAATCACACAGGTATCTACATACCACAGGAAGTGTTGTCATAATCACACAGCTAAGCAAAGAAGATTTTGTGATGGCGATATGATAGGCTAATACTTTTGTGAATGTCCCTCAAAGCTAAGTGAATGTTTGATGTTATACCCTTGTTTTCCGGACATACAGCCCATCCCAAACACCATGTAGTTCAGTCATAAGGGTTTCTGACACTGGCTCCACAAATTCTAGTCCCTTTGTGATAACTTCTCATTAAAGTACCAGCTTTAACAGGTTGTCAAAATGTGACTCTGGCACCGGAGATTGAAGCAGTTCTGTTAGACCGAAGCAGTTTAGACAAACCTCTCTGTGAGCTGCATACAGTCATTATTAATTCATCAGACCTCACTCCCATCCTCCAACAACAGGTGACACCAGACGATAAATCATTGTCCCACTACTTCCCTGCCGGCCCATAAATGGCATGCCTCTGCTCTCTCCCCGCCAAGCTAAATATCAACAAGTCCCCTAATCTAAAAGCCCCGGCATCAGCCAAACTAATGGAGAACAAATCCAGATCTGTGTTCTAAGCAGTACCCTATTGCCTACATCGTGCACTACATTAGACCAGAGAGTATGTGGCTCATAGTGCTCTGGTAGAAAGCAGTTTACTGTAAAGGGAACTGGTCAAATTAAGGCTACCCGCCCATTTTACTCTCAATAACATTGATAAATCAATACAGTGCGTGGCCGAGTCGGCGTGCGTGGCCGAGTCGGCGTGCGTGGCCGAGTCTGCGTGAGTGGCCGAGTCGGCGTGAGTGGCCGAGTCGGCGTGCGTGGCCGAGTCGGCGTGCGTGGCCGAGTCGGCGTGCGTGGCCGAGTCGGCGTGCGTGGCCGAGTCGGCGTGCGTGGGTGGTACTGTGTTTGCTCATACAGTGTTTGGCTGATACAGTATGTGTGGCTGACAGTGTTTGTATCAGCCACAACCCACCGGGACGTCACACTCCTAGTCTGCTGAAAGACACCATGGTCATCAGAACATGCAAATCTCTTATTTGTGGGAATAATTAAATACATTTTTGGGCTGCATTCCTGGCGATTTGACAATCTCACAGACAACCAGCTACATGGCCAGGTTATGTAATGGTGTGTTGAGAAGGGACATCACCATCATTCACAGCAAACTTGACTTTTTCTTTGAATCTGTGTACAATTTAAAACTGTAAATTCTTAGGTTAATGACAAATCTGTCCATTAGCAAAAGATTAACTGCAAATCTGCTTCCCACAAATCGGTCCAGAAGCATTGAGCTATTAACCATTACACTATGTGCGCAGTCCAAATGGAGCCCTACACTCGACAAAGTGCCCTTATCTGTCCAGACATCTAAGTGCTCAGCTCTGAAGAAGTGCCCGACACAGGGAATAGGATGCCTTTTGAGAAGCCACCCACACTGTAGGAGGAGAGGCTTGAAGGCGCTTGGTTCTACGTTCTGTCTGGATTAAAACAGCACAGCTTGTCATTGACCTGGTTTCCCCTTTAACAGTCCTGGAAAGGCCCCATAAAACACCTCCCTTTTAACACTGTCCAGACCAGAAAGGCCCTGTAAGACGCCTCCCCTTTAATTAGCACCTTCCACAACATCACAGAAAAACACCTAGCCTTGAATTAATGTAGTCCAGAACACCACTGTAAAACACATCCCCTTTAATAAATCAAGTCTAAAAGCTTACTGAAAAACATCCCCTTTAATAAATCAAGTCTTAAACCTTACTGAAAAACATCCCCTTTAATAAATCAAGTCTAGAACATCACTGTAAAGCACCTCACCTCCAAATAACACAGTCCGGAACATTAACTGTAAAGCACCTCACTTTGAATTAACACAATCCAGGCATAGTAAAATCCATTCACATTTAAATAGCACAGCACTGTAAAACACAGCATTTAGTTAAGTGTAGAATCGTACAGCACTGTAAAATGCCTTCTCATTTTCTTAACGCAGTGTAGAATAGAACAGCACTGTAAAACCCCTTCACTTTTAACTAGCACAGTGTAGAATCAAACAGCACTGTAAAACACCTTCCCATTTAATTAACAGTCTAGAGTATAACTGCACTGTAAAACAACAACATTATTGAACACAGTCTAAAATAGAACTGCACTGTAAAACACCATCTTTAATTAACACAGAATAGAACTGCACTGTAAAACGCCTCATCTTTAACACAGAATAGAACTGCACTGTAAAACGCCTCATCTTTAATCAACACAGAATAGAACTGCACTGTAAAACGCCTCATCTTTAATTAACACATAATAGAACTGCACTGTAAAACGCCTCATCTTTAATCAACACAGAATAGAACTGCACTGTAAAACGCCTCATCTTTAATTAACACAGAATAGAACTGCACTGTAAAACGCCTCATCTTTAATCAACACAGAATAGAACTGCACTGTAAAACGCCTCATCTTTAATTAACACAGAATAGAACTGCACTGTAAAACGCCTCATCTTTAATTAACACAGAATAGAACTGCACTGTAAAACACCATCTTTAATTAACACAGAATAGAACTGCACTGTAAAACGCCTCATCTTTAATCAACACAGAATAGAACTGCACTGTAAAACGCCTCATCTTTAACACAGAATAGAACTGCACTGTAAAACGCCTCATCTTTAATCAACACAGCCTGGAATAGAATGTCATTGTAAATCACATCACCTAAAAGCCTGTTAGTTAAAACTAGTGACCTTTTCTGTATTTAATGCAAACCTAAAGTCTGTGAAATTCTTGCAGAGAGAGAGAGAGAGAAACCTGCCACAAAACCTAAATACCAATTTTTCAGGTTTTCCATTCTGGAGACAACAGGTCATAGATGTGGATCAAACACCTGCACGCAGAAGCACATTGACTAATAATAGACTTCTGTTTCACTGCTTGTTGGTTCTAATGGAAAATCCCAGTCAGGCCCAGAAGACCAAGCTCATATATAAAACATTCACATAGTCAGGACTCTATGATCCGGGTTGGAGAGAACGCGCACACACACACGCAAGCACACACGCAAGCACAGACAGACGCACACACACGCACGCAAGCACAGACAGACGCACACACACACACGCAAGCACAGACAGACGCGCACACACACACACGCAAGCACAGACAGACGCACACACACGCACAAGCACACGCGCAAGCACAGACAGACGCACGCACACACACACAC
>JACXGJ010014632.1:0-14720 GCA_016801105.1 Esox niger
GGTTTGGTCTAGAGGTGCCAGAGCTAAGCCCTACCTGGATCCGGTTTGGTCTAGAGGTGCCAGAGCTAAGCCCTACCTGGATCTGGTTTGGTCTAGAGGTGCCAGAGCTAAGCCCTACCTGGATCCGGTTTGGTCTAGAGGTGCCAGAGCTAAGCCCTACCTGGATCTGGTTTGGTCTAGAGGTGCCAGAGCTAAGCCCTACCTGGATCAATCAATCAATCAAATTTATTTTATAAAGCCCTTTTTACATCAGCAGTTGTCACAAAGTGCTTTCACAAAACACCCGACCTTAAACCCCAAGGAGCTAACAACAGTATTGTTGAACTTCAGTGGCTAGGGAAAACTCCCTATGAGAGCCGAAATTTAGGAAGAAACCTAGAGAGGAACCAGGCTCCAAGGGGTGACCAGTCCTCTTCTGGCTGTGCCGGGTGAACATATTAAGAGTCCAAGTTTTAATAGTTCAATGCATGTGGGCTAATCCCAGTGTCCATTCAAATTTAGCCTAGATCAGAGGCATAACCGGATGGTCAAGGACATCGACAGACATGGGGAAGAAAGGGGGGTCAGGACAGTGGCAGCTGTGATCTTGATCTACAACACAACCAGGAGGACTTTGGACAGGGCCCGGAACGTGTCATGCCTGGTACTCCGCATGTGTGGGTTAGGACCTCGTGTCCTCCTAAGTTGAAGACAACAGAAAACAGGGAAAATTTAGAAAAATGCATTCACTAGATCTGCAGGGAGTTATAGTGGAGAAGGAGAACTGACTGACCCTACTCCCCGAGCACAATAATATAGCAGAGTAAGACGTTGGGGCTGAGACAGGGGGGTCCAGTGACACTGTGGCCCCATCCGGAGGAGGCCCCGGACAGGGCCCAACAGGCAGAAAACAATCCACCCACATTGCCAAGCATCAACCAGAGGGACACCCACCAACCGCAGTCATCCTGAATGAGTGCCGAGTATTGCCAGCAGAGCACTCCTCAATGTACCAGTGTGTAACCTGAGGGACAACTACAAGCCAGTGACTCCGCCCCCGAATGGCATTGGAGGGAGGGCATCCCAGTGGCGATGAGAACCCACCTGGCAAGACAGCAAGGGTGGAAAGTATCAGGCCTTTCTGGTCACCTTCACGCCCTTGGGCCAGACTACATTCAATCATAGACCATGTTGAAGAGATGAGTCTTTAGTAGACGCTTGAAGGTTTCCACTGAGTCTGCATTTCTAATTTTGATTGGCAAATCATTCCAAAGTAGTGGAACTCTATGAGAGAAAGCCCTGCCTCCGGCTGTTTTTTTAGAGATTTTAGGTACAATTAAAAGGCCTGCATCTTGTGATCTAAGGTTACGTGCAGGTGTGTATGGCTGGATCATTTCAGTGAGATAAGTAGGAGCAAGTCCATGAATTGATTTATAGGTTAACAATAAAACCTTAAAATCAGCATTAACCCTAACAGGCTGCCAGTGTAAAGAGGCTAGTACCGGAGTAATGTGTTAAAAAGAAAATGGTTCTAGTTAGGATTCTAGCAGCAGTGTGAAGCACTAATTGAAGTTTATTTATTGATTTATCAGGGTAACCGGAAAGAAGAGCATTGCAGTAATCTAGTCTTGATGTAACAAAAGCATGGATTAGTTTTTCCGCATCAGTTTTTGATAGAAAGTTTCTGATTTTTGCAATGTTTCGAAGATGAAAATAAGCAACTCTTGAGATATATTTTACATGTTCATCAAAGGAGAGGTCAGGGTCAAAGGTAACGCCGAGATTTCTTACAGTTTTTTGGGATACGACCATGCAGCCATCGAGGTTCACAGTGAGATCTGCCAGTAAAAGTCTTTGTTTCTTGGGGCCTAAAATAAGCATTTCTGTTTTTCTTGAGTTTAAAAGCAAGAAGTTCTCTGTCATCCACTTCCTAATATCTGAAACACATGCTTCCAGAGTAGCTAATTTTGGGGTTTCTCCATGCTTCATCGAAATATATAGCTGTGTGTCATCAGCATAGCAGTGAAAATTGACATTGTGATTTCGGATAACATCTCCAAGAGGCAACATATATAATGAGAACAATAAAGGGCCCAGGACCGAGCCTTGAGGAACACCAAAATACACTTTGGTTTTGTCCGAGGATGTACCATTCACACATACGAACTGATATCTTTCAGATAAATAAGATTTAAACCAGGCTAGAACATTTCCACGTAACCCAATATGGGTTTGAAGTCTCTCTAAGAGAAGGGAGTGATCAATAGTGTCAAAAGCAGCGCTAAGATCAAGAAGCATCAGGACGGATGCAGAACCTTTGTCTGAGGCCATTAGGAGGTCATTTGTTACCTTCACTAGTGCAGTCTCAGTACTATGATGGGGTCTGAATCCAGACTGGAGCATTTCATAAGTGTTATTTGTCTTCAGGAAGGCATTCAGTTGTTGGGAGACACATTTTTCTAAGATTTTTGAGAGGAATGGGAGGTTTGATATTGATCTATAGTTGTTTAAAGTGTCAGGATCCAAATTGGATTTTTTTAAAAGAGGCTTAATTTCAGCTATCTTTAGTGAGTCTGGTACACATCCAGTGGAAACATTGGCTGACCTAGCACCGAAAATAGCTCCTTAAGTAATTTAGTTGGAATTGGGTCTAGCTGACAATTTGTTGGTTTGGAACTCTTAACAAATTTAGTGAATGTGTCAAGCAATACGGGATCAAAAAGTTGTAAAGTCCCCATGGACACTTGATTAGGAAGGTTCAGGACATTCTCAGGACAACCGAGATTTTGGGGACTGTAATTACTCGAGGAGTCAGTTATTTGTTTTCTAATGGTGATGATCTTTTCATCAAAAAAGTTCATGTATTCATTACAGCTAAAGTGAAAACCCACTTCACGTATTGGGCGTTGTTTTTTAGTTAACTTTGCAACTGTATCAAAGAGAAATTTTGGACTGTTTTTGTTCACCTCGATCAGGTTGGACAAATACGCTGATCGTGCAGATGTGAGTGCTTTTCGGTATTTAAGTGTGCTGTCTATCCCGGCTAGTCTGAATACTTCCAAATTTGTGGAGCGCCACTTTCGCTCCAATTTTCTGGAGGCTTGCTTTAGTGCTCTAGTATTTTCTGTGTACCAGGGAGCAAGTTTCTTGTTGCGTAATTCTTTTGTTTTTAGTGGTGCAACCGTATCTAAGGTATTTTGCAATGTTGAGTTAAGATCCTGGATTAGATCGTTTGCAGATTTATTTTCTTTGTCACTGATGAGCAAGCTTGGAAGAATATCAAGAAATCTATTTGTAGTCCGAGAATTTATAGTGCGGCTTTTGAAGCTAATTTTTTGCAGAGCGAGTGGGCTTCTTGTTTTTACGGTAAATGTGATAAGACAGTGGTCCGATATTCCAGGATTTACGGGGTAAATGATTAGATCGAAAATATCGTTTTCTCTTGACAAGACTAAATCTAAGGTATGATTGTGGCTGTGCGTTGGACCGGAGACATGTTGGATAAAACCCATTCAGTCAATTATAGCTTCAAAGGCTTTTTGAAGAGGGTCGTTTGACTTTTCCATATGAATGTTGAAATCGCCAAAAATTCGAATACTATCTGTCATGACTTCAAGGTTAGACAAGAATTCTGGAAACTCATTGAGGAACATTGTATATGGCCCTGGAGGCCTGTAAATAGTGGCTATGTAAAACGATTTTTTAGCCAGGTTAACTTTCATGAGCAAAACTTCAAAAGAATGAAAACCAGAGATGTGTTTAAGAGTACATTTATATTTACTGTCATAGATATTAGCAACACCCCCTCCTTTTCGAGATGCACGGGGGACATGGTCACTAATATAGCCAGGAGGAGAGGCCTCATTTAAGGCAGTAAATTCATCAGGCTTCAGCCATGTTTCACATAATCCAATAACATCAAGTTTATGATCAGAGATCAATTCATTTACTGAAATTGCCTTTGGAGCAAGGGACCTAACATTTACGAGCCCCATTTTGAGATGCGAGGTGATATAGTCATTTTTATTTGGGACCGGGATTGAGGAAGGTTTTATCTTAATAAGGTTGCTATTGTTAGCACTTCCTTGTTTAACGTTTCTCAGCCTGGGACAGGTCACAGTCGCAATAGGCAATGCTGTACTAACTACCCTGGCTATGCTATCGATGGATATGCTATCGATGGCTATGGATCTGGTTTGGTCTAGAGGTGCCAGAGCTAAGCCCTACCTGGATCCGGTTTGGACTAGAGGTGCCAGAGCTAAGCCCTACCTGGATCTGGTTTGGTCTAGAGGTGCCAGAGCTAAGCCCTACCTGGATCTGGTTTGGACTAGAGGTGCCAGAGCTAAGCCCTACCTGGATCCGGTTTGGACTAGAGGTGCCAGAGCTAAGCCCTACCTGGATCCGGTTTGGACTAGAGGTGCCAGAGCTAAGCCCTACCTGGATCCGGTTTGGACTAGAGGTGCCAGAGCTAAGCCCTACCTGGATCTGGTTTGGTCTAGAGGTGCCAGAGCTAAGCCCTACCTGGATCCGGTTTGGACTAGAGGTGCCAGAGCTAAGCCCTACCTGGATCTGGTTTGGACTAGAAGTGCCGGGGCTAAACCGTAGCGGCACTGCTGTATTTAACCCCCAGTTATGTTGTGTCAGTTCAGTTTTAACCTATGTAAGGAGAACTGCTGTATCAAAGAGTTTCTCTGAGTGCTGTCTTACAGCTACATCCAATGTTTTAATTTCTGTGGAGCACTACAAAAGTACTATTTATTGAATGATATTCATCAGGTATCAATGGATCAATAGTGACAATATAAATGACTATTGGCAAGAATTCCTGATCTTAGATCTTTGACAACTACAGCAATGTTAGGTCAAACAAAAATTAATTGTCAAATAAAATATTTTCACCAGTTTTATTTACAACCATCCACCAAGTAATTTCCCAACATTTGCTAACTGAAGCTCTAACAGTTATTCTTTTACAGAGGTCTTGGACCTCACCTAGCCTCGCTGGATGAGACATTCCAGTTACCATGCTGAGTAAGGAGATGTTTTGAGTACCTGATTTAGAAAAATTAAAACGAAGCGTGTGGTGCGTGTTCCAAGACAATAGGCCAACCGAAAGAGCGTGTTGATTTCAACCGGGACCACGTCCTCTCGGTGCTGTCGTAGATGAAGCAACGGGATCGGTACCTGGTCCAACCAGAGCCTCCTTCCAATGCGTCTTTCTTCTCTATCATATCGGCATGGAGCCAGAGAGGTCGTTGTCAGTAAATATCCCATTTTCTCTTTCCCATAATCATAAACACTGATGTTAACGCTTGCCCTAATTCCAACATTTACGTTGTCTACACCTAACCAAACGTTGATACCTACACCATAATGCCTAAACATAAAAGGGACCCAAATTAACCCCAACGCTACCTCTAACCATAACTTCTGATTTACTCCAGCCTATGCAAATATTGAACCCATATTTGCCATGTATGAAAAATGTCCTTAATGAGATATCTTGACTACATCTTTGGACTTGGCACCAGTTGATGTTTGATTTTGAGATGTTTGAGATGTTTAAGGTCATCATACTATAAATTCAATAAAATCTTCATCCTTTTAAGATAGAGTTCTTAGATACTCTGGTGCTGAATGGAGGATGGACTTTCATGCTTTACTACATAAAACTAGTTATCATCCTAAACATACTTCAGAGGTTTAACTTTCCAATTTTCATCGAGTATGTACAAGGGATGAGGCTGGTGCATTGGGAATTCTTTCCATTGGGAATTCTTTCCATTGGGATTTTTTTAATGACCTTAATGAAGTTGAATGAAGTGCGTTGTTGTGTGAGATGACCTCATGTAGTCTTTGTTGTGTCCTCTGGCATAGTTAATTGTTTATATGTTTTTATTATATTGTCCTTTTCTTTGTGTGGTATTTATTTAATTATTGATATCAGCACTTAAACACATCAGCGTTGAAGCAAAAAAGTCGTAAGAGCAATATCCGTCTTTCTTAGGATGCAAACTAGTGGTTCCAATTGAATATTACCTTTGACAATGACATTGCACTTTTATTTGACAGAACTGAATCAGCCCCACGACTTGCCACCTTATAAAGACATTCAGTCTATGTATGTTTAGGTTAGCTTAGCACTGATTTTACAATATTATGATTAAGTATTGGCTAACTTCTTAGTGTCTATGCATGTGCATATCGATAGGCAATTCTCGACATCATTATCTACAGTACTTACCGGTGAGCACAGTAACTGTCGTGTTTTTCAGTCGTAAAAGTTGTAAGGGAAACTAATCTTCCGTGCAACGCCGCATTGCTGCAGTAATTCAGGCAAAAGGAGCCCCAACTACGTATTGAGAGCTGTACATGCTCGTACTTTCCATGTTCATACTTTTCAGTTGGCCAACGTTTCTAAAAATCCTTTTTTGTATTGGTCTTAATATTAATATTAACATTTTCAAAGATACTGAATTTGGGATTTTCATTAGTTGTCAGTTTTAATCATCAGAATTAAATGAAATAAAGATTTCAAATTTAACAGTCTGTGTTTAATGAATGAATATAATATCCACGTTTCACTTTTTGAATGGAATTACTGAAATAAATCAACTTTTTGATGATATTCTAATTATATGACCAGCACCTGTATATTCTTCTAACATATCAAAAATTTAATTTGGTCCTAAACCGTTCAGAGATTTATAAACTAGAAGCACCAATTTAAAGTCTATTCTGTAACTGACTGGAAGCCAATGCAAAGATTTCGGAACCAGAGTGATGTGCTTGGTCCTCTTGGTCCTTGTTAACATTCTAGCAGACTGCATTCTGAATGAGCTGCAGCTGTTTTACAGTCTTTTTAGGGATTCCAGTTTAGAAACCATTACAGTAGTCAACCCTACTAGAGATAAAAGCATGGATGAGCTGCTCTTGGTCTTTTTGGGACACCAGGCTTTTTATTCTGGATATATTTTTCAGATGGTAGAATGCTGTTTTAGTGACCGATTATTTGTTTTGTAGGTAAAATAGGATTAGGTGTAAGAGGAACGTGGTCTTATGTCCAATATTAGTAAATAAATTACAACACATGAGTTCTGCAATATGTGGATGATGATCTTACTTAACACATCTTGCTTAACAATAGGTTGTGGTTTTACAGAAAGTTTGCACAATTCTAAGTGAAGGTTGCCTCACTTCTGAAGACTTGAGCTTTTCACGAGTTTTTAGATGCCTTCACTTTCTCCAAATTTTGTTTTGTTGAAGAACCACAATGTAATGATAAAAATGTATTGAATGTATTTGCCATCAATCTATACTCAGTGTCTCATAATGACTTTTGATTTTTGAATTGTATATTAATAATGAAAAATTGAATTATGTAAGTTATATATAATATATATTAGTCCTTTGTATATCTGGATTTGGGAGGTTTCTCCAATTATTCATTGCAATTTCTTTCACGCTCTTAGAGTGGATGGAGAAGAGGTTTTAAACTGGCAAGCATTGTCGGGAATTAAATTAAAATGCAGCATTACAGCATTTAGTTCTTTGTGTTTTTTAATCTGAATTGTATGTCATGGATCAGAACACAATAGTCTAAATTTGAGAAGTGAATACATAAAATATTTTTTTTATGAAACACTGAAAATTGTCATGTGCGTATGTATTCACCCCTTTTGATATGAAGCCCATAAAAATCTCTGGTGCAACCAGTTACCTTCAGAAGTCACATAATTCGTGAAATGATGTCCACTTGTGTGCAATCTAAGTGTCATATGATCTGTCAGTACATATACACACCTTTTATGAAAGGCCACAGAGGCTGCAACACCTAAGCAAGAGGTACCACTAACCAAACACTGCCATGAAGACCAAGGAACTCTCCAAACAAGTAAGGGACAATGTTGATGAGAAGTACAAGTCCGGATTAGGTTATAAAAAATACCAAATCGTTGATGATCCCCAGGAACCCCATCAAATATATCAAAACCAAATGGAAAGAACATGGCACAACAGCAAACCTCCCAAGAGACAGCCACCCACCAAAGCTCCCAGACCGGGCAAGGAAGGCATTAGTCAGAGAGGCAGCACAGAGACCGAAGGTAACTCTGAAGGAGCTGCAGAGTTCCACAATAGAGACTGGATTATCTGTACATAGGACAACACCCTCCATAGAGTTGGGCTTTATGGCAGAGTAGCCAGAAGAAAGCCATTACTTTCAGCAAAAAACAAAATGGCATGTTTTGAGTTTGCAGAAAGGCATGTGGGAGACTCCCAAAATGTTTGGAAGGAGGTGCTATGGTCTGATTAGACTAAAATTGAACTTTTCGTCCATCATATAAAACACTATGTCTGGTGCATACCCATCACATCACCCAAAGAACACCATCCCCACAGTGAAACCATCCCCAAAGTGGTGGCAGCATCGTGCTGTGGGGATGTTTTTCAGCAGCCGGGACTGGAAAACTGGTCAGAGTTGAGGGAAAGATGGATGGTGCTAAAAACAGGGATATTCTTCAGCCAAACCTGTACCACTCTGCGTGGGATTTGAGGCTAGGACAGAGGTTTACATTCCAGCAGGACAATGACCCCAAACACAATGCTAAAGCAACATTTGAGTGGTTTAAGGGGAACAAGTAAATGTGTTGGAATGGCCTAGTCAAAGCCCAGACTTCAATCCAATAGAAAATGTGTGGTCAGACTTAAAGCTTGCTGTTCACAAGCACAAACCATCCGACTTGAAAGAGCTGGAGCAGTTTTGCAAGGAGGAGTGGGCAAAAATTCCAGTGGTAAGATGTAAGATATCTAGCAAGCCCATAGAGACTTATCCAAAGTGACTTGGAGCTGTGATTGCTGCAAAAGGTGGCTCTACAAAATATTGACTTTAGGGGGTTGAATAGTTATTCACATTGACTTTTTCTGTTATTTTGTCCTCTTTGTTGTTTGCTTCACAATAAATAAATAAAAAACATCTGTGGGCATGTTCTGCACATTAAATGATGCAAATCCTCAAACAATTCATGTTAATTCCAGGTTGTGAAGCAACAAAACATAAAAAATGCCAAGGGGGAGTGAATACTCTTGCAAGGCACTGTACGTTCCTTATAACAAGATCATCTGTGCAGACCACCCTATTTTCTGTACTCTGAATCGGTATGCTGTCAAACAAGCAGGAGAATATAGGAACATTTCATGTTCTTGAGACATGTTGTCATTTTCTGTAAAATATATATTTTTTTATACAATTGAGAGACATCAGTTGATGATGGTAGAGACATGGAACTTACCATTGGTGACATGATTGTTCAAAAAATAATTGTATGAAATTATAAAATGTTGGCCATGCCTGGTGAACTCTTTTTGATACAGTGTAACATTAACTAACCCAAGGTTGCTGGGGTTTCCACCAAATTTGTTAGCTAACGTTAGCGGTGATCTGTCTAAAGAATTATTATGGCATATTTTACTGCAGCCATTTTAAGCTGTTACTTGTTTTGGGGAACTACACTCTCAGAAATAGGAGTTTATTTGGCTTGTCCTCATAGGAGAACCCTTTTATAAAGTTATTTTTATTCAAACAATCCTAACATTGTCATAGAGACCTTTAAAAATGTTGCCTGCACATGGGAGTTGTGGATTAACCAATCTGTGCTTCACCAAGATTTAAACAAGAACGCAGCCGGGACTCCCACATCTAGTTACAGTAAAAGAAGCCAGTTAACACTGAATCTGGGAACACTGACTCTGTTGAGCCACATTTTACGGAAAACATCTCAAGACTTGTTATATACTTGTGATGTTATATTATGTAAAAAATATAATTTTGTCAAACTTACTTTGGGCTCTTATTCCAGAGTCACGTGTGAGACATCTGCTGTATTTCAGGCAATGTTTATGAAGCAAAGGCAAATAAAATAATGTACTTCAATAAAATACATTCACATGTAACACAATGTCAAAGCGCCGTTGCTAGGGAGCATTGCCTCCTAAACCTCACCCTAACCCTAACCTCCAGGACCAAGAGGAGAGAGCACATCCGGTTCTTAAATATTTGCATTGGCTTCCAGTCAGTTACAGAATAGACTTTAAAGTAATGCTTCTAGTTTATAAATCTCTGAATGGTTTAGGACCCAAATACAGAATTTAAACCAAGCAATGTTCTAAGATTCATGAACACAGGTCAGCTAGTAGAGCCCAGAGTCCAAACTTAACATGGAGAAGCTGTGTTTAGCAGTTATTCTGTACCCAACTGGAATAAGCAACCAGAAGATTTTGACGTTCACCAGACATGTACATTTTTAAATCCAGGCAAAAACACTTCTCTTTTCACGTGCCTATGACTGAGCTCTTAAACTTAACCCCACTGTGAGCTTCCTATGTTTTTATAACAGCACTGTTTAGTCTTACAGCTTTTATATCTTCCTATGTTTTTTATATTTTATTTCTATTTTCTTATTCTATGTTTTCTTATTATGCTGTATTTTATATTTCTCTACTTGTTTTATTTTGTTCTTAAATGTATATTTTGCTATCTTTTACCAATTGTAATGCAAGTTCTGGTGTCAGAAGAATATCCTCTGTGTAAATGTAACAGTCTGCTGATGATGGATAATGTAGGTTCTGGTGCTATCAGAGGAATAACCTCTGTGTAAATGGAACCATCTGCTGATGATGGATAATGCAGGTTCTGGCGCTGCTGTTCAGACATCGATGTAGGGTATTTTCTCACTAAAGGACTAACGAGTTTATCCAGGTGCTGGAGCGCAAGGATTGAGATACCGGGGTGGAACAGTAAACAGTTATGGTAACTGTAATTCATTGAGGGTGAATATACAATGCATGTACAGACATGGCATAGATGTCCCCCTGGAGATCCAAGTAAGACATTGATGCAATGATTGTCTCACATAGGGACTGACGGGTTCATCCTAGCATCAGAATGCAAAGACTGAGAGACCTGGGTGTTGAAGTTCATGCAGTCCCCCTGGAGACAGCTGAGTTAGAGATACCAGGGTGTTGAAGTTCATTCAGTCCCCCTGGAGGCAGCTGAGTTAGAGATACCAGGGTGATGAAGTTCATGCAGTCCCCCTGGAGGCAGCTGAGTTAGAGATACCAGGGTGATGAAGTTCATGCAGTCCCCCTGGAGGCAGCTGAGTTAGAGAAGTATAACAATCTGACTGTTTTAATTCTATTGCATTATTTTTAATTTCACGCTACAGCACATTGAATTGCTTCTATGTATGAATTGTTCTACATAAATAAACTTGCTTGCATGCTTTCGCTGACAGTTTGGAACCTGCGATCCTCTGCTTCACAACACGTGACCGTTCACACAGACTGAACTACGAGACAGAACAAGTGCAAAACAGTATAGGCTATCCTTACACCTTTTCTGATAATATTTTTCTAAATAGTTACAATTAACAACTTTATAATAACTAAACAGGGCAATCTTTGAAGGTCAGGATGTAAAAAATGCTTGCAGTTTTTTTACCTACACAATATTAAGGCAAAACAGCCAATGTAAGGCAGCAATAATGACTTAACTTTAAGAATCAGCTCCTACTAAAATGTCTGGCCTTTCTTAGATTGAGATGACTCCACATGTCTGAGGAGGAATTCCAAATAAACAAAACTTAAAACATAGACGTTTTTCTTTAAAATAATTTTTCACAATACATCTTTAGATCTGGTGTGATGACCACACAACTTTAGTGTGTATATATGAATGGTTTTACCTTTGTTAATATTGATTTTGTTGCCTATTTCATGATATTCCCTTTTGTCTTTTAAATGTAATATTGTAGCGTATCAGCCATGTAAACACCCTTAACCACCCATTCCAGCTTAGCTGCCATCTACCATCCACCCTTCCAGGTTTTATCATCTCCAAGTTTGCCATTATTTAACAAATAACATTTGTCCCTCTCTTTTAAACAAAAAGAAATACTAAAGGAGTTAGTGAAATAAATTTAAGGAGCCAGTAATTTTTTCTACTGGCTCCTCATGAGAATCAAACCCACAATGCCACTGTTGCTGGAGCCAAAATGAGCAAACCCTCTCTAAACATTTGTGACAACATTATCTTTAGAAGAGACATAGAGGGAACACATGAATTGAACAGTCATTGTTTCCTCTTTCCTTGTCTCCTTTTCAAAATGAAAATTGGATGATAAAGCTACATGTCCTCCTACTCTGACCTACTGCAATGGGCTTTGAGAGAGAGATAAAAGACACTCTTACCTGTATTTAGTGATATCAAAATGATAAGTGTTTTAAACCATATACTTGAATCAACTCACAATGATAACTATTTTAGTTTGTTCTCCCCAATTGGAGGCAGGTGCAGATCGTTGGGGAACCCATTTATGTGAATCTTTGACCACACTCTGTGTGGATTATTATGGTTTGTTGTTGCTGTTTAGCTAAATACCCAAGTCACGGTAAGCTGCTTTCCTTGTGGTTTTCTTTATTTTCAATAAACTATGGCATATTACCACCACTCCGTCTCTGCGCCTGTGTCCTACCACCAGCTGTGTGACACCTACCCACTTTTAGAGAATAACAATCTATTATTCTCTATTTTCGTCTTCAGATTTCAACTTGTAAGTCAGACTTGACAGCTCTGAAAATGTACAGCATGTTGTGTATCATTAGATAGCTACCACACACATGCATGTAAGAAGTCTGGACATTTTGACATTGACCCTAGGTAGCTAGATATACCATCACCATCAGAGGGTATATCATTATCATTAGTTACCTGCTTTTACCAGCTATATAGACTGAATATATTGAGTTTGATAGCTAGCTTCATAGTGGGCTAGTCAGCTAGGTAACCGAAAGCATCTTAGTCACCAATATTGGTAGTTATTGTATCAATGTCACTCACGAATGAAAGAAAGACAAATGTTGTTGGATGAAAAGAAATAGTTTTGGCAGTGAATAGTTCATCTTCAGTCTCTCTACCAATTGCTCAATTTTTACGTCTATTCCAAATAGTAGTTAGCCTATTACTGGCTAATAAGCTGTTAAAATGGCAAGTGTCAAGAATCTTACAGTTAATAGTTGCTATTTGTGGTGGAAGTAAACTTATTAAGAAACGTTAATCAGTTTAACACAATGGTTAATTGTGTCTAGCTAAATATTCAAACTTGGCGCGATATTAAGTTGTGTCAAAATGATCTAATGTCGAAACAGTTTTATGACAAGGTACCGTTGTATATCCCAATCTGTCCCAATACAGGCATACTAGCTTACTGTATACAAAACAGTTCATACGTGAGCATCATCCGCAAAGTACGTACTTGTAGTACTGAACCAACCGTGGAGTCATTGTTTTCATTACTGTACAGCTACTAGCTAGCCATCTACAGTAAACTCTAATGTAACGCGTTGAATGTAGTGTAGCGACCCTGATAAACATGTTTGTTTTAGATGATAGCTAATGTAGGGAAATAGTATGCCAATGTATACAAACACCACATGCTTTCACACATATCGCTTAATGGGGTAGTGGTCAAAGACACTGCTTATCATACTGGAGAGCCGGGATCCAATCTGGGGAGAGCGCCACGGTTTCACTCTTGAGGGGACAACATCATTCAGCTCTTGTAATCAAGGGCCGTCTGAGCTAAGCTTGCCTGGTTCCTTTTCTTTTTTTCATAGACAGCTCCCTACTCTTCATGTTCGATTATTCCTACAGATACCAAACGCAGACTCTGAAGGCAAAAGCAAAGGATAGATCTTACAAGTGAACCATTAACGCAACAGGTAACACCTGATCAATTAGAAACTCCCAAAGCTCCCATGAATTATTACCACATGAAACGGGGAGATGGAACTCACACTGTAGTCCTCAGTTCATAAAACATACAAATATTGAATGCACTGTAGGTCTTCTTGTGCATGCATATAAGAATGACTTAAACTATTTAAAATAACATACAAGCCAATGACATGACAGATCACAATCACTATGCTCTGCAATGTCCATATGACTTGCAGATGATATCAGTTGCCGATCTTCCTTAAAATTACTATTTATATGGCTTACAGTTCTAGTTGAAGACACATTAACGAAGAGTTTTTCTGTTTTGATATTGGTGAGTGAATAACATTTACCTTACAGATTAATTCTAATATAAATCTTACAAAAATAAACAATGAATGTCTTTTGTGCTTTGATATTTTGCTGTGGCCTTGATCTCCACAGGTCCAGTCTCTTCTTATCATCATCATGGGAGTCAAAACTGTATCTGTTCTGGCCTGTTTCTTCATCGCCCTCCTGGGAACTGGAATGAGTGCATTACCGAACTGTAAGTGACACTATTAGCGGAAATTTTGGATGAAACTTGAGTTGTCACTTCTTTACTATTTACTCTTCTACATGCCATTGGTAGATATGTGGCTGCTTAAGGGATTTTAAACATTGTTAAACGTTGTTAGATCCAGGTGCCTGTCCAAACGGTTATACTTCACCCTTCTCTGGTTCAAGCCATTGCTTCAGACTGGTACAAGAGCAAATGGGATGGCAGCAAGCCCTGGTACGTTTCTCACTGTCATGTCCTGGCTATGCCCCTAGCCATCTTTGCGCTGGCTGGGGTCATAGTCAGGACATGGCCAAAAGAGGTGGCTCTAGCCACCTCTATGTGCTTTGGTTTCCCCAATTGGAGGCAGGTGTTCGTTATTGCCTCCAATTGGGGAACCTATTTATGTTGAGTGTTTTACCACAGTGG
>JACXGJ010014633.1:0-14573 GCA_016801105.1 Esox niger
CATAGCCAGGACATGGCCTAAATAGGTGACTCTAGCCACCTCTATGTGTTGTGGTCTCCCCAATTGGAGGCAGGTGTTCGTTATTGCCTCCAATTGGGGAACCTACTTATGTTGAATGTTTGTGCACAGTAGTTGTGGTTTATTTTGGTTAACAGCCGTAGGCTCTGCAACACAGTCATTAAGTCTGCTTTAAGTTTGTTTGTTTCTTTTGTAACTTTATTAAAATGGATTACTACACCAACCGTTCTGCCTCTGCCAATCTGTCCTCACACCGGACTTGTGACATTTAAGAATATTCAGGTTGTTATACTGTTGGTGATATTATATTAGAGTCATAGGGAACACTGCGATTCTAATACTCTGTAATGTCCCAATAACACCAGAAAATTTAAGTATGTCTTACCATTCCATGCTTTGCCCCAGCTCTGTATGTGCTTTAGCCAGACATGACATGCAGTAAAAAACTTAGAATAACTAAGTCATGTAAACATAAAGTTACATGACTTAGTTGCTGTAAAAAGTAAGGTGTTAAGTTAGTTAGTTACTTTAAGATAAGTCCTTTGATTCTATATTCACATGTTAGTCACCAAAAGGCAGAGATTTAATGGGACGTCATATAATTACGTAGTTAGGTATTGCGTAGTCAGTGTCACTCAACAGCATATAACATTAGCCTATCAATCATTATACAGCAAGAGTGACCTATTATCTCAAGTAATCATATACCATAATGCCAAATAATATTTCCGTTTATTTCTTTAATCAAGAATCTCTTAATTCAATAAATGAATTTGTATTGTAAGTGCCTCCACTCTTTCAGGCCAGGCTTATTATACAGCCTATATGTGCAGACTTCAGTCCAAGTTAGATACATTGTGATGAACAATGAGGAACAAAAATAACAGCTGTAGCATTGTATTCTGATAAATATACCTTCTCCGAAAGAAAACTTCAATTTAAAATCTCTTTGCAATAATATGCATAATCCATTCATAATTCATGACTTTATTCAGAGGTGAATAATTACTAAATCTGTTTATGAAATGATTCAGAAAAATCATGTTTAGAAACAGAACATGTATGTTGCTGTTTATTTACTAGAAACTATAGTTGACAAAAGAAAATGTTTCTCTCTCTTGTTAAGAATTAATTTATTATCATATCCTGATTTATCCATTATTCTGCTAATTAACTGTAATAAATGGACTGTTTTAGACTAGGCGTATATTTGCTTTAGACTGTTCATGGTTGCCATGTATAGAAGAAAACCTAGGTCAGCATGCCCTGTTATTATGGCTACAACTGAAGGCACCAGGCCTCAAACCTATCTTATCTATGGCCCTGTACAGATGGCTCCAAGGTGAAGTTGCCTGTGCCTGTGACAGAGACCAGGGGTAGCTCAGATCAGGTCTGTTAACTATGACCTAGAGCTATGGTTGTCATGAGAGTTCTACCTTGTTTTACGATTAGTAAGACGATTTGTTTTTGTATGTTTCTTATAGCATAAGCGATAATATTTTCAGGAACAGACAAGGGGGTATAAAGAGGAGAAAGCAATAATGTAATGCAGAGCAGTCTGCCATGACATTACTCTTTTCATCATTTGTGATGTTGTGATGATTTTTCCCGTAGATCCACGTCATTAAACTTGAAATAATCAACTGTTATACGAACCACTGGGAAGTTTTTATTTTAATAAATCGTGAAAATGTTCCATCTTCCACACTCTGCTTATATAAACTAGCACAATTAAACCACTATTAATACCTCCCATATACAATGTGGGCTACATAACGTGTATTAACGGAATGAAAGCAAACTATTATGAACCCCATACAAGCCCTGCTGTCCTATTACCTTTATTGAAGTGCCCTGTTTAATCATTAGTTGTTAATATAGCTCTGACGTGCAGCTACGTGTTCATTCGGATTAAACGGCCTTCCGCTACACAAATAGCTAATCGACGCTACATATCATTTTGAAATGAATGGGAGCTGGGCGAGTGGCTTTGGTATGTGTATTAACTGGCTGCTTGACCATAGATATGAAGCATAGATGGGACACATAGTTTTACCTCAATAGCGCCGCCATCTTACCTTGGAGCAGTTCGGAAAAGTCAAGCCACTTAACACTAGTCATGTTGGTATTTTGTGCAGCAGTAATTTGGTCCAGAAAAAGGATAAACGATACAAAGTAGGTGGGAATCATTGTTCACGCATCAGAAATTAGTGAATGAATGTTTGATAAAATACCTAACTTTACATACTGTGGTTTTAAACAATGAACAAAAAAGCAAATTCAGCCTAACCGTAGCTGTTGAGTATCAAAATTCTGTTTGTTTTTTAAATGAATGGTTCAGCTAGCTTGCTTTAGTATGAATTAATATTCTACATATTGTATGTGAAATAACGCGTTTTCATAAAAGGCGTAATTACTGTATATAATCAGCAGACGGCGATGTTGGGTAGCCTTTTGCTCGCAAAAAAGTAGCCTTGTTTCTCCTATTTCTGTCCTCTGACTACTATGCTACTGTTAGCCCACCAAATGAAGTGAGCTTGCTTGCTCCGTTTAGCGTTACCAAAACAGTGATTTCTAAAATGAAATTATACTATTTATATGTATACACAAACACATACATATAATATAATTTTAAATAAACGTTAATTGTTATATTTGGAAATAAAGAAAAAACTTTGCACAATATTTAAAGTACTATCCTGTATCTTCCTACATTAGACCATAGCCATTTTGTATTTATTTTGTCTGTTGTGTTCTCGTGAACTGGTTTGACGTCATATTTCATAGTCCAAATACTACAGCGAGAACGCCCAGAAGAAATTTCAAGATGCCAGGAACTGTAACAGTAAACTTTTCTCATTTCAGGTAAACGGATCTATAAATCAAATTGTGAAAAAAATGTGACGAGAAATGGGGATTGTAGTCGCTGAATATTTTCTTATTTTATTTAAGAATGGCAAATTTATAAATTTGTTCCAACTTTTCGATTTGATAGCTAGCTTTATTCATTGCAGTGGTGAGGCTAGTTAACGTTAGCTAAGATAAGTAATTACTGGTAGAGGGACAGCTTTTTAACATTGTAGTTAGTTATAAAAAATATCATCTACATATTGATATCGATCATAAGAATATGGCCATGGTCTCCATACCACCTTCTACCAGTGATATTCATATTAATATTTTATTCAGGGACTGCTGAGGAGATTACAGCCCTAATAGAGTGGAGGAGAGTGGATGAGACCCTCTTCACTGGGAGTAGGAATTCTTCAAAAACTGGATGGGAGTGAGTACAGATTATAAAGATGAACATTTTGGCAAATATTACAGGTTCCCTTTAATACATAAAAGACATCCTAGCTACAATAGTGGAGGTAATATGTACATTGTGGTAGCAGGTGAGAAATAGGCACCTGCTGCTGCCAGCCAAATTGCATTTTATGGAGAACTCTAGTTCTCTTTCACTAGTTTTTACTCAATAGTTGGAATTGTGGAATTGATTATTATTGATCAGTTTCCCTTAGTAGTTGCCATTTGAATTTACACTATCATGGTGTGACTTCCAGTCTAGCCCAAATGTTGTTGCCAGAAACCTGCTCATTTACGCAATCCTCTGGATTGTCACCCACTTCCTCATGTGCTGAGGACGGACCTCCACCTCTAAGATGTCATCCATAGAGAAACAAAGGTTGTGGAGAATGCAGCTGGCAGCAACCATTTTGGGCACAAACAGAAGACACACTTCCAGAGCCCTCAGAAAGATGGCTCTCCAGCTGGTTTTCAGCATGCCAACTGTGTGCTCGGTTACACACCTTTCCTTTGCGTGGTGGCCGTTGAACTGGGCCTCATGGTGTTCAAATGGTATTCAGTTACATTATGTTATTTACTGTGTTCGTGTTTGTGTGTGTTGGCAACCTTGGATTTAGGTCCAGTAAATATCTCAACAACTACAGGCTGTCGAAACGGCGTGATGACAGCCAGAGTATGCTGCAGGCGTGGATATCCACCATAATTCTGTTTGATTTTGTACAATAAAGGGTTTTAGACCATTATTCCACATGGTGTTGTTTATAAATCCTGAGCACCTTAACTGATTGCAAAGTGGTTCAGAATAACTCATTCAGCCAAGGTTTTCAACTTAAGTAAAATAGTTTGGTTGCTATTGCATCACTTACATTGAGAACGACAAGTGCTAACATGAGCCTTGACATCCTCCTTTGTCTCATTCTGGCCCTCTGGATCAGGTGCCTTTGTTCCGCTGTGATGGCTGTTCCAATTTTTTTGACACTCACTGCATCGGAACAATGTCTCAAGTAGTGATGGGTTGCTATGCACACATGCTCTGTATTGTTCCGAGCTTTTCGACGCTGTTCTGACACTCACTGAATCGGAACAATGTTACGCAACATTTCTAGTCACATGGGCAGGTATCTAAACACTGTCACATGATATTTAACGAAACCACTGGTGTCAATTGAGTATCCGAGACCTGACTGCCTCAGGCTTTGAAAATTGAGCTGGCAGGACCAACAACTTTGAATGAATTGTGTAAATTTGTTTCAAGAGAAAAATGTGTGAGATGAGAGAGTGTGAGAGTTAGCCGTGTGACGATAGTTTGAAGTTAGCCTGGTTCGTAGAGTGTTTGTTGCCAAGCAGATGCTTCCATAATTCTCAGATGCCTGAGCACCCTGTTGATCGATGTTGACACCTTCAATCAGCAAGCTCTATTTAGCAACTGAAGTGTAAACTTTTCACTCTAAATTACTTGTGTAGTAAGTAGTGTAGCCATCTACTGAGCAAGGCACCCTGGTTTGAATCCAGATTGTCTTCAGGTATTTTTTTTAATAATATTTATTGTTGTTCAAAAAATTTCTCATTTACAGCAAATGGAAAATGAATTAACCCATTCTCACCCACATGCCTTTATCATCTAAAACATTATGCTGGAGGAATGATCAAATGAAAAGCAAGCTGAAAAGGCGAGAGGAAAGTGGGATACAAACCCCAGATTTTATTTTAACTTTTCAAGTAGCACACAAATCAAACTGTTGAGCCACGAAATATGTTCTAGCAATATGGGAAAATAAGTCTCTATGAACATCAGGTTTTTTTTCTCACCGGAAGTGACACTGTCAAGTAAATATTTAGAGTGTGTTATTAGTGTTATTCAGTTCAGTGCAGTGGAGACGCTAGTTAACATTAGTTAAGATACTTTATTACCGGTAACGAGGGACAGCTTTTTGCCGGAGTGTGTAAGCGGAGCCGACTAAGAACAAATGTCTCTTACTGAGTGAGTGACTGAAAGGGCTGGCTGGCTGAGTACCTGTAGTTAAATAGCGTTGTGGTTAGCGAAGCGAACCTGCAAACTATAGGTCGTGTGTTCGGATCTCCTCAAAGGCGAAGCAAAGTATGCATTATGAATTATGCCGTATAGACTAAAATGTCTCTGGCTAAAAGCTTCAGTATTTACATTTATAGTAAGTCTGATAAAAAGTTTACGGTTATATTGCAACTGTTTCTGGTGAATTTCCAAAGTACGCATCCATTTATTAGTTTTGAGTCAGGAGTGAAAAACACATTTGCTGGCTAAAACATACAGTAGTTACAACTGCGGTGAAATTAGTTTTAGGTTGGACATTTGGCTCTTCAAATCTCAATAGCTCTTTAACGAGGTATTCATGTAATCCAATATTGGTCTCATTGTGATTACAAAAGTGTATAAGAGGTTGCACAGCACTTATATACCCATATTTTAACCGAGCATAAAGTTAGCAAGCCACGGAGTACTAACCGCTGTGTTTCAGAGCTCTTACAAAAGTATACAATTACTTTGAAAGTATATATTATTGATACTTTTTAAAAATCTGAAGTTTCAAAATTTGTCGGAAATTCTTCATTTCAATACCTCCAACAGTAGATATGCGATGATTATATAAAGTGCATTTTCTTGATCAGGGGAGGGTGAAGAACAATGCACACCTTTTATTTTTTTCAAAATCTGAAGTTTCAAAATTTGATGAATCTTCTCCATTTCAATAGCTCTAACAGTAGATATGCCATGATTATAAAAACTACATATACTGATATATCCTGATCAAGAATATGTACTTTTTACAGTCTTTGCATACAGTGGATAAAAACCTTACAATAACCTGGTTGCATAACTGTGCACACCCTTTTATAACTTGGGATGTGGCTGTGTTCAGAATTATCCAATCACATTCAAACTGCTAGATAATAGTCTTTACACACTTGCCATCATTCAAAGTGACTCTAATTAATCACAAATAAAGTTCAGCTGTTCTAGTAGGATTTTCCTGACATTTTCTTAGTTGCATCTCAGAGCAAAAGCCATGGTCCGCAGAGAGTTTCCAAAGCATCAGAGGGATCTAATTGTTGATATCAGTCAGGAGAAGGGTACAAAATAATTTCCAAAGAATTAGATATACCATGGAACACAGTGAAGACAGTTATCAAGTGGAGAATATATGGCACAACAGTGACATTACCAAGAACTAGATGTCCCTCCAAAATTGATTTGAATTTCTCGCAAGTACTGGTGGCAAGATGGATGTAAGGTGGCAAGATTGAAGCCTTTTCTGACACATATAAACATCCAAGCCCGGCTTAAGTTTGCAAAAATAAACATCAACTTTCCCAAAAGCATGTGGGAATATGTGTTATGGTCAGATGAAACCAAGGTTGAACTTTTTAGCCATCATTTCAAAAGGTATGTTGTGCGCAAAATCAACACTGCACATCACCCAAAGAACACCATACCCACAGTGAAGCATGGTTGTGGCAGCATCATGCTTTGGGACTGTTTTTCATCAGCTGGAACCGTGGACTTAATCAGGGTTGAGGGAATAATGAACAGTTCTAAATACCAGGCAATTTTGGGACAAAACCTTCTGGTGTCCGATAGAAAGCTGAAGATTAAGTTCATCTCTCTGCGTAATAGTTGCCATTTGAATTTTCACTATCCTTATGTGACTTATGTGACCTTATGTGTCTAGCCCGAAGGTTGTTGCCAGACACATTCTCATCTGCACAATCCTCTGGATTGTCACCCTCTTCCTCATGCTGAGGATAATCCTCCACCAAGATGTCATCCATAGAGAGACAAGAGAGACAAAGGTTGTGGAAAATGAAGCAGGCAGCAACCACCTTGGGCACGAACAGAGAATGCACTTACAGAGCCCTCAGAAAGATGGATCTCTAGAGGGTTTTCAGCATGCCAAATGTGCACTCGATTAGGCACCTTGCGTTGATGTGGTGGCCCTTGATATGGGCCTAATGGTGCAGAAATGTTATAGTTACATATTTGGTGGTGTTGTAATTCTTGTTTTTATTATCACGCATTCATTTATTGACATCATGCATTCAGCGAGGGGTGATTAGCGCTAAGCAGCGTGGGCTGTTGGCAGATTGTCTGAAAATAGGTAATTAGTCTCTATCATTTTCCGTTCGTCAGTTTATAATTCCGACAACAGAACAATGTAATATACGCCAATTTAGGAAAAGTCATGCAACGAGGGTGTAGTTTTCAAAATGGCAGTTAATTTACTTACAAACTCAAACGTTAATTTGTGTCGACCAGGGGTGTCCAAACTTTTTGCAAAGAGGGCCAGATTTGATAAAGTGAAGATGCCCGGGGACCAATAGTTTGTTCTGACATTTTTTAACTACAAAAGTTTCATGCAAATACACACTGTTATAAAACAATTTTCATTGTCAAAAATTATCTTTATTTTTCAAATGACAAAATAACCAAATATAAGCCACTCAGGCAGATGTGAACAACTCAAAAACACAAATTCTGCCTTTCATTCATATCTGGAGAGTCAGATAACATTGAACAAACTGAATGAAATACCTTAAATTTACATGAGTTTAAAAATATCTTTGCCTCATGAACATTTAAAACAGGAGTTATGAGTAATGCAAAGTTGTCTGTTATTATTAAATCTTAAAACAAGTGAATTTTGCTCTTGTCATTTACAATATCTTTCAGAAAAGAATAGTTTGTGTCACATCTACAGGTTCATAACATCAACAGTAATAACCAAATCTTACTCAAGAGTTAAATAAAAATAAGTGCCATAAATCCAAGTGCATAAATGTTTTTTGGGCTTTTCACTGTTGATAGTGACAGATGTTACCATTCAAAATACTCAATTTCAGATTGATCAAGAAACAGATAACTTGCTGACACTAATGAGAATGGTGATACTGAGATCTGGATTTCAGTAAAGAGGCCAGGTCTGGTTTGAGGGCAGTGGTTGAAATGCGTAAAATGTCACGCAAGTGGGAGTCACTTAGTCTTGACCTCAATCGGTTCTTGTTTAAGTTCATGACAGAGAATGTCTTCTCACACAACTATGTGGAGCCGAATAAGCTCCGCATTTTCTTAGCAAATGTTCGCATTTCTGGAAACCTGTCTTTATCCAGCTTGCAGTAAAAGGCAACAAGAGAAAGCTGCTGGTGTTTGCCGCGACATTCATCGTCACAATGCAGCTCAATGAGATCCAGCTGCAGCTGTGGAGGAGCATCGCACCGATGTTGTCCTGTGGGAAACTGTCAATGACCTCTTTCAAAGCCGGGAAGTGCGCGGTGCAGGGCTCTGTTTGGGACAAGTGTCTTTGGAAAAGTTGCAGCTTGGTTCCAAAGGTTTTGATGTGAGCGTATAGCTGGCTCACCACTGCATCTCGTCCTTGAAGATTAACATTCAGCGCATTTAGATGCTTCGTTATGTCAACAAAAAAGCCAAATCTGCCAGCCATACAGGATCGGACAGTTCTTCCATCGACTGCCGCTTTTCACTCAAAAACTGTCCAATTTCCTCTCTGAGAGCGAAAAATCGCTGCAGTGCGGACCCCCGACTTAGCCACCTCACATCGTTGTGATATATTATGTCTCCGTATTCAGCCTGGATATCAAACAAGAACTGCTGAAACTGTCGGTGGTATAGTGCTTTAGAGCGAATAGAATTGATTGC
Source organism: Esox niger (assembly GCA_016801105.1). Classification (NCBI taxonomy): domain Eukaryota; kingdom Metazoa; phylum Chordata; class Actinopteri; order Esociformes; family Esocidae; genus Esox; species Esox niger. The sequence goes on from JACXGJ010014633.1 coordinate 9,014, forward strand.
CTTTACCACTGGTTTCACAACATGATCAAATTGGAGATGTTTGGCGCAGAGAGCCTGCTGGTGAATTATACAGTGACGTTTAATGGCGTTACCTCCTACTTCGCTGACTTAATTGCAGATCAGTGTGGACAATCCACTTCGCTCACAAGCCATGACAGGCGCACCATCGGTAATGATCCCAGAAATTTTACTCCATAGTAGTTTCATATCATCAACAGCTTCACAAACAGAAACGAATAAATCCAATCCTCTGGTTTCGCCTTTCATGCTTTGGAGGTCCAGCAGCTCGTCTGTTATGTTCATGTTGTTGTCAACTCCTCTTAAAAAAATCAGTAGCTGTGCAGTGTCAGATGGATCTGTGCTTTCATCGCAGGCTAATGAGAAATAATCAAAAGCCTCTCCCCTGTCCCCCAGTTGTCTCTGAATATCCGACGATGGACGATGTCCTCAACTCTCTGTGCCACAGTGTTAACGTTCCAGGCAAACATTCGCAAATTCTTGCTTCTTCTCAGTGCAAATGTTCTTCACCATTTTCATAACACAGTCTTTGATAAATGTACCTTCAGTAAAAGGTTTGCCATGTTTAGCTATTAACATGGCCACTTTGTAGCTTGCTTTGGTGATATTTTCTTTTGACTCACAGGCCCGCGTGAAGAATCGCTGTTGTGTTACCAGTGCAGCTTGGAGCTGCTTCACTTTTTCAGCACGATCACTCCCTGTTAGCTTGTCTTATGCGTTAGCATGTTTAGTCTGGTTGTGTCTCTTTACGTTGAAATCCTTAAAAAAGGCAACCGTCTCTATACAAATTAAACAAACACAATTGCCTTGATTTTCAGTGAAGAAGTATTGTAATTCCCATCTCTCTTGAAAGCGGCAGCCCTCACTGTCAACTTTCCTCGTTTTCTTTGCAGTGGCCATGGCAGAAATGAGCGGAGGGGTTCGCGGCACGGATGCAGAGACTGATAGTATTAAAGTGGTGCTGCCACCATTTATGATTTAAGTATTCTGTTTGACAGTGCAGGCGGGCCATAAATAATACATTATAAGACCGAAACTGCGGGCCGTATGAAATCTGGCCGGACTTTTAGCTCCCTCCAAAGATATTCTGTTGGGTTCAGGTCTGGAGACTGGCTAAGCCACTCCAGGACCTCGATATGCTTCTTACGGAGCAACTACTTAGTTGCCCTGGCTGTGTGTTTCGGGTCGTTGTCATGCTGGAAGACCCATCCACAACCCTTTTCCAATGCTCTTACTGAGGGAAGGAGGTTGTTAGCCAAGTTCTCGCAACACATGGCCCTATCCATCCTCCCCTCAATACGGTGCAGTCCTCCTGTCCCCTTTGCAGAAAAGCATCCCCAAAGAATGATATTCCCACCTCCATGCTTCACGGTTGGGATGGTGTTCTTGGCATTGTACTCATCCTTCTTCCTCCAAACACGGCGAGTGGAGTTTAGACCAAAAAGCTCTATTTTTGTCTCATCAGACCACATGACCTTCTCCCATTCCTCTGGATCCTTCAGATGGTCGTTGGCAAACTTCAGACGGACCTGGATATGCGCTGGCAAGATTTTAATCCATGATGGCGTAGTGTGTTACTAATGGTTTTCTTTGAGACTTGTCCCAGCTCTCTTCCGGTCATTGACCAGGTCCTGCCGTGTAGTTCTGGGCTGATCCCTCACCTTCCTCATGATCATTGATGCCCCACGAGGTGAGATCTTGCATGGAGCCCCAGACCGAGGGAGATTGCCCTTCATCTTGAACTTCTTCCATTTTCTAATAATTACACCAACAGTTGTTGCCTTTTCACCGAGCTGCTTGCCTATTGTCCAGTAGCCCATTCCAGCCTTGTGCAGGTCTACAATTTTATCCCTGATTTCCTTTCACAGCTCTCTGGTCTTGGCCATTGTGGAGAGGTTGGAGTCTATTTGATTGAGTGTGTGAACAGGTGTCTTTTATACAGGTAACAAGTTCAAACAGTTGCAGTTAATACAGGTATTCAGTGGAGAACAGGAGGGCTTAAAGAAAAACTAACAGGTCTGTGAGAGCTGGAATTCTTACTGGTTGGTTGGTGATCAAATACTTATGTCATTCAATATAATGCAAATAAATTATTAAAAAATCATACAATGTCATTTTCTGAATTTTTGTTTTAGATTCTGTCTCTCTCAGTGGAAGTGTACCTATGGTAACAATTATACAGACCTCTACATGCTTTGAAAGTAGGAAAACCTGCAAAATCAGCAGTGTATCAAATACTTGTTCTCCACACTGTATAAGGGGGCAGCACACTAGGGAGGGGGCTCCTGCTTCTTATATTTTATCTTCTTTCTTTTTGATACGGATGCATCGTTATCTGTAAACGCTCATCGGGTTACTCTTTTATTCTTATCGTCTTCCATTAAATTAGTTAGAACTATCATCAGTTCATTCTCTTGATTCCAATGTAGTCACGTTTCCACCACAATTTGGCGTCAAGAACAGGATTCCTTTACTACTTAATGGAAAATCTCAAGGTCCACAGACACTCTGATTCTGGGTTCAACTCTAGCGCAGCATATAGATAATACAGGTAAGGCAAAGGCATTTACTTTGTCACAGTAAGGAGACTTTAACTTATGTTGATGAGTGGTGGAGTTGGGTGGGAGTAGTCAAGGAATCGAAACACGCTAGGAAAGAGTGACGATTCCCGTGGACTGAGGATTTGTTTGGATTCGCTTTTAACCACTCATTTGTTTCGAAGTCTGGAAAAGTTGTAGGTCACCGAAGTGTGTGTGATTCTGTGACCCATTTATTTCGAAGTGCGTAGATAAATTAGGGATAACCGAAGTGAGTATGTGAATTAATGGTACCGAAGTGCGAGTTCCAGGGGAGGCATTGTTAGGGACCTACCGAAGTGCGAGTAGGATTAACAGGCTGTCGGGATGAATTGAGAATCACAGAAGTGTGTGTGAGTCTTATTGGGGCCGAAGTGCATGCTCCAGGGGTGGTTTTGAAGTAGTAAGGAATCTATCGAAGTACGTATAGATTGATTCCGGTGGAACCGAAGTGCATGTTCAGCTGGGTGCCGAAGTGTGGGTGCCCGAATCCTGACATATAAAAGTGGTATTATGGACCCAAAATGTAATAAATAATACCGAGATTCGGCTATACAGTCTATCCTATAGTGTGATAATGGTCCTGGGTTTGTTGCGAATGTGGTCAAGAGGACCTGTGAGCGATTGCATATCCAGGTCAAGTACGAGTCCATATACCATCCTCAGTCACAGGGCAGGGTCGAGAGAATGAACCAATTCTTAAAGTCAAAGCTAAACAAAATCTGTGAAGCAACGGGACTAAACTGGGTTATGGTGTTACCTATCGCCTTAATGAGTAACAGGGACAGCATGAATAGGGACACAAAGTTGACCCCACAGAAAATGGTGACGGGGAGACAAATGTATAGGTGTGACCAGGAGACGATGATGACTACTGACCTAGACGGACTCAGAAGAGACATGGACAAATACATTGAACTGTTAACTAACAATCATAAAAGTATTTTTCAGACAGAAAGCAGACCAAGATGTACATCGGAGGAAAGCTGGGGGCACCTTGTGATACAAGTGGGAGACAGGGTATATGTGAAGGTGTACAGACGAAAGTGGAACGAGCTGAGAAGGGAGGGACCATATGAAATCACAGAAGCAACACCCACCGCATTGAAAGTAAATGGGTCTCCATTCTGGTATCATGTTTCTCACTGTCTTAAAACAGGCGTTTCGAAGGAGAGAGAGCAGAAAGATGGAAGCAGGCAAGATAACGCCATGGTACTGGGGCAGGCACATGACCAACGGACGTAACTAGAGATGCTGGGGTATACTGCTGGTGCTTGGCATGACAACTGTAGGATTGATCCTGTGGGCAGGGTGGAAGGCCCAAGCTCAAACGGCTGGAGAAGTAGGGCTGGGTAACGTAAACGGTCCACGGGGAAGGAGAAGTATGGGCACCCTGGGTATGTCTATGACGAACAGGGCAATTATAAACTTACGGAAAACAAAGTTGGTGAGAGGCACAGATGTGATGTGACTATGGAGATATGAGTCAATCATTTACAAAATTTTGCCAGGTTTGGAAAACATAGGGCTAGTGCTTAAGCATAGTGGAGTGTGTACTCATGCTATGGGCCATGCGACAATTGGGATCAGGTGGTAGCCCATTCCGAACAAAGCGGTTATTTTAACAAGGACCATCCGGTGTCCAAACGCTGGACAATTGTCAAAGGAACCCCGTATCCTTCTCGAGATTGTTTGATAGTTAGGGTTCACTGGAAAATTATTGATAGGGCATTTGAAGGCACACGGTGAGTAGGCTTTGATATGGTCGGCATGGACAATTTGATACCTTATAAATTAGTCGTTACTGAGCCTGTAGTACCAGCGTCAATACCACCCCGCGGACTACTGTACAGGACAAACAAAGGAGACCTTGAAGGGGCATGGGGTGGGGACACGACGCCTGCAGAACTAGATAAACAAGCGACCCCCTTATCAGTACAGGATATAGTTACTAGATTCAGAAGCTGACCTATATGACGAATCTGACGACGACAGTGTTGTTGGGCGTTGAGACCGACCTAACCAGGGGCCTGCCGTCTGACCACGATATGATATGACTCAGGCCATAGTACTGGACGCATACCGTGACTATAGACGAAGGCAAGTGTGACGGTGAGGTGACGGATTGGTCCGTCATCTCCCGCATTCTCCGGTTTACCAACTGCCATGAACTCATCCCGGTCCCAGTTGTCTTGTCTTGTCATTCCTTGTTCACACCAGGTCCCAATCATCCAATTAGTATGTGTTTAAATGTTCCTCCTCTGCTTCCCTCAGTTGTGAGTCATTGTTTCCATGTCAGTCAATGTAAGTAGTCCGCGTGTTTGCTCATTTTCAGTTTGCTTCGGTGCTCTTTGTTTTCTGTTCTGTTGTTTTGTGTGTGTTCGTTCATAATTAAAAGATTCCACTGATCTACAATCCTCTGCCTACGCCTGGTCCGTTTCACCCCACTACACAAGACTTCTGACAGAATGACTCACCAAAAGGACCAAGTTACTGCGAAGCAAAGTTGGACGGTAGGGGAACTCCTCGGCTGGCTAGACAGCGATACCCGAGGAGGAATACCCCTACCATCAACCCCTGCCCTCCTGGGCTGAAGGGGACTCGTAAGAGGAAGAATTTGCTTACCGACACCTTCCAGTCCCCTTGCTGGCGCAGCGGAAACCCCCCGGGAAGAAAGGGAGAAAGAGGCGCAAACGGGCCAAGAAGCAGCCCCAAGATTTTTTTGGGGGGGTGCTGTATGGAAGCGTTGAGGACGTTATGCGTATGGCCTTCAGGGAGTGGCAGCGCTTCCGAGAACTCCAGGCTGCCCTGGAGCCGCAGCCAGCGCCCCCCGCTGCCCTGGAGCCGCAGCCAGCACTGCCCGTGAGCCGCAGCCAGCGCCCCGCGCTGCCCGGGAGCCGCAGCCAGCGCCCCGCGCTGCCCAGAAGCCGCAGCCTACGTCCCGCGCTGCTCAGGAGCCGCAGCCG
>JACXGJ010014634.1:0-14571 GCA_016801105.1 Esox niger
TGGGTCCGCGGTTTGTAGGGCCATACAAAGTCCTGAGGAGAGTCAACGAGGTGACGTACACTTTACAATTGCCATCCACCATGCGCATTCACCCATCTTTTCATGTGTCTCTCCTCAGGCCAGTGGTGGAAGGCCCTCTCCATGAGGCCGGGGTTCCGGGGACACCCCCGCCGCCGTTGGAGACTGACGAGGGACAGGTGGCCTCCGGTACCTCGTGGATTGGGTGGGGTATGGTCCTGAGGAGCAGTGCTGGGTGCCGGCTCGAGACGTTCTCGATCCTGCCCTGATTCGGGATTTCCACCAACGCCGTCCGGATCGCCCGGCGCCGCGTCCTCGGGATTAGGTTGGGGTTTCGTGGGTTATTGCTCAGTGTCTAAGAGCCTGTATGTGTGTTGCAGAACGCTGCATTCTCTTTAAATATATAAATATTATTGCAACCTTTCCCTGCACTTGACTCCGTTATTTGAACAGCGCCGTGACACCCTCAACAATTCTGTGCCCTTAAACAGCAAGGCATGATAGATTTGATGGCTTTTCTCACGTCATGAATGACCTAGCATGGAAGAGAAATATTAACATTCACCAGCATGGATGGGAATCAAACCTACGCAGAGCACAAAGGACTTGTTGTCCATAAGACACTAACCACTCAGCCACCTCATCACTTTATACTGTCCCAACTGTTTGTTTCTCGGCATGTTCAGTGATTGGCAGTCGCCATTGCAAATAAGAATCTGTTGTCAGTCAGCCTACGTGGTTAAATAAAGGTTAAAAAAAAATATTCATGCAAGTGGACAATAATCAAGCTATAAATTTGCAGATTTCAGCATAAGTTATAGACTGAAATAGCTTATTAACCATTCGTCATTCTCAATGACAAATTCAGCACAGTAACGGAACACTTTTTCATGTCTCAGCCTTGAGCCAAAGTCGTTTAGAAGAGCAAGCACTGCCATAATTAGGGCAACTGCTCTACCCAGAACTGCTGGTTTATTTATATTTTCACCAGTAAATTTGAAACCTGTTAGCTAATCAAGCTGCCAGCGTTTGAGCGTGAGAAGAAAGATAATATTGATGAATAACAGGTGAAATTATCATAACAATCATTTTAAGATCAAATTTAATTGCAAGAACGTTCCATGAATAAGGGCCAATGGTTCAAATATTTCTATACAAAGTCCAAGATACACTTTCCTTCGGTTTTTGATCTTTTTCTCAAAATTGTAAAAAATGTAAAGGGTTCATCTGGGATTTGAATCCAGGATCTCTAGCAAGCCTAATCATATCAGAATTAATTCCCACTCAAATTGAGACAGGCAGTGTGGCCGAGTTATCTAAAGCAATTAATAAATGCCCCAGACAATACGGTGTGGGTAAAAATCTACAATTGCCAGTAATTATAACGCGTTATAAAACGCAATCCATGTAATATTTCTTCAGGATTATCGGTCTATTTCTCAAAACTCGGAAACCTTTAACAGCCTCATCCAGGAGTAGAACCCAGGATCTCTGAAAACCAAATTGTGAATTATACCCCTAAAACAATGTCAGAAAAAACACTGAATATTACATTTTTAAGGATCACACTTATGGGCACTGTCCACTAGGAATTTCAAAGATGAAATTTGTTCCCATGCAATACAATTAGCCCGTGGCAAGTTGTACAGCCACGCGGTTGTCAACGCTGTTTCTCCCAACATGTGGGTTCACATCACAATGCAGCCAGTTCTTTTCCAAGATACTTTCCTGCAGATTCCAGGAAATATCTCAATAGTGTAAACGGACAAAATAACTATATTTGGGATTTCGAGCAAGTCTAAGCATGTCAGAAGTAGTTCACACGGAACCTATGTCATCATTGAGAGCCAGTGTGGCCGAGTTATCTAAGGCACCAGATTAATGCACCGGTCTCTACGGTGGCCCACACAATATTTATTTTGGATTACAAGTCTGTTTTCTAAAAACGTGTAAACGTTTCAAAAGCTCATTCAAGATTTGAAAATGAAACCTTGCACTCAAAGGGAGAACCATATATGTAGACCAATCAGCCACAGTGGCAAAAAGAAAAGCATCATTTTCAAGAACAGCCTTAGACATCTTCAAAGCATGCTTAATTAGGAAGCTTCTCTTAAAAAATGACCTAAGGAGCGGAGTGATAAAGAAATGTAGAGCAGCGTTAAGGAGCTACACTTGTGCTTATAAGTTTGAATACTCTGGCAGAAATTGTAAAATATGAAAATATGACTGATCATGCAAAAAAAAAAAAAAACACGTTATTGATCATAAGAAGCCATTTATTATCACATAATTGTTTGGCTCCTTTTTAAATTATAATGATGACAGAAATCAACCAAATGGCCCATTTCAAAAGATTACATACCCTTGAATATTTGGCCTTGTTACAGACACACAAGGCGACACACACGGGTGAAAATGGCAAATAAAGGTGAATTTCCAACACCTGTGGCTTTTTAAATTGCAAGTACTGTGTGTCAATGATTTTGTTAGCGCTTACATAGATGCACTGAGCAGGCTAGATACTGAGCCATGGGGAGCAGAAAATTACAGTCAAAAGACCTGCGGATCAAGGTAATAGAACTTCATAAAGACTGAAAAGGCTATAAAAATATAACCAAAGCCTTGCAAATGCCAGTCAGTACTGTTCAATTACTTATTAAGAAAAGGTAAATTCAGGCCCAAGCCAAAAAACTGACAGTATTATTTTTCTGGATACAAAGAAATACCCACAGGTAACCTCAGGAGAAAGACAGGCTGCTCTGGAAAGAGACGGTGTGGTAGTTTCAACAATACTTTAACAGCGAACTAAAATTCGCTGCAAGGTTGAGTTGCCAGAAAGAAGCCTGTACTGTGCCAATGGCACAAAAGACTGAGTAGTTAGTGTAGGGTATATTCCGTCACTTTGGTGTTTTATGACCCTGGTGGGCGGGGCTTCCAGACTGAATTGAAAGGTGGGCAGGACATCCGGTTTGCTTGGTGGGACTTTCGTTGTGACGTATGGACTTCCTGTATGACGTGTGCTAGTAATTTATGATTGCATTGATGTGTCCATGTTTGATGTTTTACAATGATTGATAACCACACCAGACAAGTGTTATAACTGGTGGTTTATGTTTGATCATTCAGCATAATAATTCATTCTCATTTAAGACTGATAATGGCATGTGTTAATCGCAGTGTAACGAATGTGATACACATCACATGCTGTTGGTCAAATGTTGTAAGTAGGTGAGACCAGGTCCTAGGCTTGGTGATACGACCTGCGGTCGGTCTCAAAAATCGCATAAACCTCCCAGAACCCTTGACTATATTAAAATGTGTATACACATCTGCCATAGTATGAGAAATCAAGTGGGTGTGTGTGTGTATGTATGATCATGCTGTTTGTCTGTAAAATCATGAATTTTTTAGGATATACTAAAAGCAGGGTTATGTAGCATTATTATTACATGTTAAGCCAATTTCAAGGCATATCTTTATAGAAACAGATTTACGGTCACTGTGTGTTACATGTTTGATGTGGTTGTGTAGGCCCAAATTCACTATTTTAATCATGTGTTGTTAAACAATAAGATATACACTCACCTAAAGGATTATTAGGAACACCATACTAATACTGGGTTTGACCCCCTTTCGCCTTCAGAACTGCCTTAATTCTACGTAGCATGGATTCAACAAGGTGCTGAAAGCATTCTTTAGAAATGTTGGCCCATAGTGATAGGATAGCATCTTGCAGTTGATGGAGATTTGTGGGATGCACATCCAGGGCACGAAGCTCCCTCCCACATCCCAAATATGCTCTACTGGGTTGAGATCTGGTGACTGTGGGGGCCATTTTAGTACAGTGAACTAATTGTCATGTTCAAGAAACCAATCTGAAATGATTCGAGCTTTGTGACATGGTGCATTATCCTGCTGGAAGTAGCCGTCAGAGGATGGGTACATGATGGCCATAAAGGGATGGACATGGTCAGAAACAATGCTCAGGAAGGCTGTGGCATTTAAACGATGCCCAATTGGCACTAAGGGGCCTTAAGTGTGCCAAGAAAACATCCCCCACACCATTACACCACCACCACCAGCCTGCACAGTGGTAACAAGGCATGATGGATCCATGTTCTCATTCTGTTTACGCCAAATTCTGACTCTACCATCTGAATGTCTCAACAGAAATCGAGACTCATCAGACCAGGCAACATTTTTCCAGTCTTCAACTGTCCAATTTGGTGAGCCTATTTGTAGTGGAGATGAATGGCACCCGGTGGGGTCTTCTTCTGGTGTAGCACATCCGCCTCAAGGTTGTGCGTGTTGTCGCTTCACAAATGCTTTTCTGCATACCTCGGTTGTAACGAGTGGTTATTTCAGTCAAAGTTGCTCTTCTATCAGCTTGAATCAGCCGGCCCATTCTCCTCTGACCTCTAGTATCGACAAGGCATTTTCGCCCACAGGACTGCCGCATACTGGATGTTTTTCCTTTTTCACACCATTCTTTGTAAACCCTAGAAATGGTTGTGCGTGAAAATTCCAGTAACTGAGCAGATTGTGAAATACTCAGACTGGCCCGTCTGGCACCAACAACCATGCCACGCTCAAGATTGCTTAAATCACCTTTCTTTCCCATTCTGACATTCAGTTTGGAGTTCAGGATATTGTCTTGAACAGGACCACACCCCTAAATGCATTGAAGCAACTGCCATGTGATTGGTTGATTAGATAATTGCATTAATGAGAAATTGAACAGGTGTTTCTAATAATTATTTTGGTGAGTGTATATTAATAATACATTGTAATAAGTGTAACGCATATTACCCTGTTTTATTCCTATAGGTTTCCAGCAAATATTTTGAAAGGTCATTGTGTTACCAAAATCAGCATGGCTACAGGTATGTATTAATATGATATTGTTTTATCTTTGTATGAACAGATCGGCAAAAACCATTTACCGCACAACCGTTGAATTTTGAAGGTTTGTTTTTTAAACAAGCTGGCTTAGATATTGAAATAAGGTAACCATATCGTTTGTATAAAAAGCAACATATATAAACTTTTATAACAAAGAAAAAGTTCTAGACTTTTATTAAATGATCATGTCAGTGGTGGCTAACAATAGACATTTTATTTATCTGTACATTTTGTGCTTTTAAGATGTTCAATAGAGGATGGTTTTTCAAGGGGGTGTGACCAAAGCAGTACTGCAGTGAAAAATGTGTGTAATTAGAAATAATTGTTTTGATTTCATGTCAATTTCAAGTATAGTATATACAGTGGGGAGAACAGGTATTTGATACACTGCTGATTTTGCAGGTTTTCCTACTTACAAAGCAAGTAGAGGTCTGTAACTTTTATCATAGGTAGACTTAAACTGTGAGAGACTGAATCTAAAACAAAAAAATAATAATTAATTCGCATTTTATTGCATGACATAAGTATTTGATATATCAGAAAAGCAGAACTTAATATTTGGTACAGAAATATTTGTTTGCAATTACAGAGATCATACGTGTCCTGTAGTTCTTGACCAGGTTTGCACACACTGCAGCAGGGATTTTGGCCCACTCCTCTACACAGACCTTCTCCAGATCCTTCAGGTTTCGGGCTGTTGCTAGGGAATACTGACATTCAGCTCCCTCCAAAGATTTTCTATTGGTTTCAGGTCTGGAGACTGGCTAGGCCACTCCAGGACCTTGAGATGCTTCTTACGGAGCCACTCCTTAGATGCCTTGGCTGTGTGTTTTGGGTCGTTGTCATGCTGGACGACCCAGCCACGACCCATCTTCAATGCTCTTACTGAGAGGAGGAGGTTGTTGGCCAAGATCTCGCGATACATGGCCCCATCCATCCTCCCCTCAATATGGTGCAGTTGTCCTGTCTACTTTGCAGAAAAACATCCCCAATTAATGATGTTTCCACCTCAATGCTTCACGGTTGGGATGGTGTTCTTGGCGTTGTACTCATCCTTCTTTTTCCTCCAAACATGGCGAGTGCAGTTTAGACCAAAAAGCTCTATTTTTGTCTCATCAGAACACAGGACCGTCTCCCATTCCTCCTCTGGATCATCCAGATGGTCATTGGCAAACTTCAGACGGGCCAGGACATGCACTGGTTTGAGCAGGGGGACCTTGCATGCGCTGCAGGATTTTAATCCATGATGGCATAGTGTGTTACTAATGGTTTTCTTTTAGACTGTGATCCCAGCTCTCTTCAGGTCATTGACCAGGTCCTGCCGTGTAGTTCTGGACTGATATATATATATACTCATAAAACTCACTGCTCAAAAAAAATATGTAATCATCACAGTGCAACAACAAGTCAGTTAAACCTCAGGGATATCAATCGGCCCAGTTAGGAAGCATAAGCGATTTGGCAATAATTACGCAGTTCGACAAAAATTATAAGACAACTCCTATTTTTTCTTAAATCAGCATCTCTACATGTATGGCAGCCATTCCACTCCAGTGTATGTTAAATTCAAACAAAGGCACATCTGATTTTACTTAATGAGGTATTGATTAAGTGATTACTTGATCCTGATGGTCTTTTGCAAACTTCAGCCTGGCTCTTCTTGGATTCTCCTTGATGAAGGGCTTTTTCCTAGCATTCCACGACTTCAGCCCTGCCATTAGTAGTCTGTTTTGAACAGTCCTTGCCCTGCACTTCCCCCGAGCTGCTGTTTGCCATACTTTTTATAAGTCACTTGATGTAATCCTAGGTTTATAGAGTGGAAAATGTTCACGATTTATTCAAATAAAGAACTTATCAGTTGTTCGTATAACAGTTGATTATTTCAAGTTTAATTACTTGTATCCACGGGAACAATTATCACAACATTACAAAAGATGAACAAGGTAATGCCATGACAGACTGCTCTGCATTACATTATGGCTTTCTCCTCTTTATACCCCCCTTGTCAGCTCCTGCAAATATTATCTCTTATGCTATAACATACATACAAAATAAGTCGTCATACTAATCGTAAAACAAGACAGAACTCTACATTGTCATGGTAACAAAAGTTCTAGGTCATAGTTAACAGACCTCCTAGACTGAGCTACCCCCGGTCTCTGTCCTACCCGAATGGAAGAAAGAGAGGAGACACAGGCAACATCACCTTGGAGCCATCTGTACAGGGCCATAGATTGGATAGGTTTGAGGCCTGGCACCTTCGGCCCAGGCCATAACAACTTCTAAGAACAAGGCATGCTGACCTAGGTCTCCTTCTATACGTGGCAACCATGAACAGTCTAAAGCAAAATATAGGCCTAGTCAAAACAGTCCATAAATCAGGACATGGTAATAAATAAATTCTTAACAAAATCTTCTGGATGGAAGCAACCTGACGCTCACTGTATCCCTCTACCAGCAAAGCCAGAATTGAAACCTTTTCCTCACTCAAAGCTTTTCTTTTCAGCTCTTTTCTCATGCTGAATAGTTATGTTTGTATTAAAATTACCTTTGAGGTACTACTTGCACTCTTTTTACCATCCAGCTGGTTCTATTGCAAGAGGATAGTGATGACCATAGCAGTGTTTTTTTTAATACTTTTCCTCATTAGATTAGATTTGCTTTAGGTAATCACCAAATCAGCACCTCATTGAGTAAAATATGTATTGTAAATGTCTTTTAATTTAACATACACTGAAATGGCTGATTCAAGAAAAATTAGGAGTGGTCTCACATTTTTTTTCAGAGCTGTATATTATTTGTATTTTTGTATTACTGTTCTCAGTTTACATATCTTCCTTGAGACTGACCAAAATATTAAGGGGACATTGTCTTTATGATGACAAAAGCTAAAGTTGCTCTGCATGTTTTATGCATCCCATATTCATACCCCAATAACTATTGAAAGTGAAATATTACTTAATATTATAGAACACACAAGCCAATTATATCAATAAGCTATCAATACATTTTGCTTACCCTTAAGCTGGATAAATAAAACACTAACAAGCGTATTGCACAAGCCTCTAGTTATAGCATTATTCTATTGATCATGTGTTTTACAGTCACTTACTTGAGTTGCTTTCTCTGTGGTTCTTACAGCCAGGGAAAGCTGCAATGATAAATGAGAATGCATATTAAGGATTTCAACTTTTGTTAAACATCATTTTCCTTGTCAAAATGATCTTGCGCTGGATATTAATATTTTAACGTACCATTAGGTATACTAATGCGCATTACAGCAATAAAGTACACAACGGAAATACTTTGAAAACAAGAGGATTATCGCGTGCTTAGTCGCACCTTGAACACTCAAACTCGACATGAGATTTATTTCTGTCCCAGCAAGTGGAACGCTTCTTGCACTGAGCTCAGCCTGGCTGTGGAAAAACAACCACTCAAGCTAGCTAATGTAGTTTTTGACTTACAAAAATATAGCTTACAAACGAGAGTTGGCTTGCTCTACAGAGTTAACGTTATTCGATGATAACTAACAACGTTATTTTAACACATTTGTCAGTCAGATAAGATAGCTATCTGCTTGGTAAAGAAGTTTAATAAGCTTACCTGAGATTCCTTGTCCAGAAGTGATGACGTACTCCATAAACGATGTCTGCTTGGCTGTTAAGTAGTTGTATAGTAGTATTAACTAGCTGCACTAGCTAGTTAGCTAGATACGTTACTGTAACAGAAAACTTGCTCTACCTGCAGTTGCTCGCAAGGTATACTGTGTAGGCTACACGAATAAATAAGATTTCTAAATTGTAAAATTGCTAGATTTGAAAAACCGGAATCTTGCTGTAGTTTGAAAGGCTAACAAATTATTAATATTAATATTTTCTATGATCAATTGGAAAAACAATGATAGCGGCTGAAGCTTAAACATTATAATAGCTATTGGGCTAACCAGAGTAGAAGAGTACTTGTGAAAACTCAGACACGATTAAACCAGAATTATTTTAAACGGGATTAAAAAAAAACAAATAGTTTAACACATCAGAAGTATACAGCCTCCGCGATAATGTAATTGCTGAGGTCGGCTTCTCACGACTATTTACAAGTACATATCCGAGTACATATCGAGCTGCGGCTTTTCTGTACATGTAGAGTTAATTTGTATATGCCTTCCATCAGATGTGAGAGATTAGGCTACGTGTTATTTGAATTGAGCAATTGCTTGTATTGGAGTAATATTGTTTCTTCAGCTGAACTATTTTTACATTGTCAGTACATAATTTAATTCCTTTTTTGCAAAGTATTGAGCAGGTGAGGACGATGTGGTCATGCGATGGACAATGATGAACCCTGGAACATTCACCAAAGTGATTAAGGCGGAGGTTGGGCGGGTGTTAGATGCAAGGTGTTTCCGTTGTGGTAAGGTACTTGTTGTGGCTTACGAAGCGCAAAGGGATTGGGTATGGATGTGTTAAATGGTGGACGAGTAAAGTGTCAGTTGCCAGGAAGTACAGCGAAAAAGAGACGGGTGATTACGGGAGTGCCTGAAGAACTGGCAATGGAAGAACTTCACAGTGTGGTGTCGGGAGATACAGTGGTGAACCGAAGGATGAACAGAAGAGAAGGGGGAGCGATAATGTGAGCCCAACGGTGTTTTTGGAATTTGGAGGTCTGTTACTGAGTATGGTGCAGGTGGGGTTCATAAGTTAGGGAATATGTACTTCCGCCGCTATGGTGTTTCAAGTGTCAGTATATAAGACATTTAGCAGCTGTGTGTAGACGGAAAGGAAAGGTGTGCAAGATGCGGTGGTCCGCATAAACATGGCAGTTGTGAAGGGGATATGTTGAGGTGCTGTAACTGCGGTGGCGAACACAGTGCTGCATTTTGGTGTAGGGTGCAGATGCAGCGACACAGGCTAAGCACTATCATGAACAAGGTCACGTGTGCTGAAGCAGTCCGGAGAGTGGTTGGAATTTGGTCAGGTGATAGTGGGGATCAGGAACACGGTGGGGGTTTGGTGTCAGAAGTGGTCGTAGAGAGGCGTCCGGTAGTGTTGTCAAAGATATGTAAGCATGAGTGTGTGGTGGGCAAAGATACGTTGGTAGTGGACAGGATTGGCTTCTTGCGTTCATTTCTAGTGTAATGAATGTTAGTGAGCAGGTTTAGAAAAAGATTGCGCAAATAGATCTAGTGGTATGTGGTGCTAGGGAGTTTTTTGTATTTCTGAAATCACTGGGGAAGTGATTCACAAAGTGTTGAAAGGGACAAGAAGTGAGGGCGTGTGAGTATGCATGCTTAGAATGGTATTGGTGGTGATTCAGTGGAATGCAATGAGTTTGGTTGCTAATGGTCAGGGGTTTAAGACGTTTTTGTATAGTATGGATGTGATACCTGATAGGGTGTCTGTACAAGAAACGTGGCTTAAGGCCATGTTGGATTTTGTGATCCCGGGCTTCAACTCAGTTAGCAGGTGGGGGGCTGTGCTACATTTGTTCAAGTCGGTGTGAACTACAGAAGGGTGGAGGTACTGGTGTCAGAATGTGTGTGTGTGTAGAAATTGTAGGACAAAAAGAGAATATAGGGATAGTGAATTTCTATAATCCCTGTGAGCAATTGGTGTTGGGGACGTTGAAAGAGGTTAACAGTATTTTCAATGAAGGGAAAGTGATGTGGAGATTTTAATGCACATAACAACGTGTGGGGGAGTGTGCGAACAGATGGCAATGGGAGAACGGTGGTGGACGTTATGGGGTGTTATGGCCTGGGGTGCAAGAATGATGGGAGGGGTTCAGAATCATGTCAGGATCAGACGCTGGTGTCTGCTGCGCTGGCGGGACGATGTGAGTGGGAGGTGCATCGGAAGACTACAGTAGGTAGTGATCATTATCCGGTTGTTTGTAAATTATAGGTTTGGTGTATGTAGATAAGGTGGTGAGCCCGGATGGCAGGTGGAATAATCCACACGTAGTTGAAGGCTTTGGTGGAGAATAGAAGAAGCTGTTATACTCCACACTGACTTTTCAAGTTGTACAATGTTAATGAAAAATCCCTCAGTTATCCCTTTGTGCATGCTGGGCTCTTCACCACTAGTGACACTAGCGATGTCGATGATATATATGTAAGGGGACAACACATCTTTGTGTGGAAGAGAGACCCTGCCATGCATCAAAGTGGCTATGGTAGTAAAGCTATGGGCAAGTCCATTGGGATCTTCCTTCTCACGTTCAAATCCTGCCGCAAACATTGTGTTTCTCAAAGTCCCTAGTTTAACATGTCCTTAAAGTCCATCTCCATCACGGTCCGCATTGCTGCGTTCTCTCTGGCATTATGTTGTGCGCTGCTCTGGGCTCGTCCGGGATTGGAACCCATTGACAGGCAGTGTGGCCGAGCTGTCTAAGTTGCTCGATAATCGCATCGGTCGCTATGTTGCTGTCAGTGAAAATTCCACCAATGGCAACATTTAGCAACACCCAGTTCACAAATTATAAATACAAGTATTTATCTCTGGACTGTAGATGCTCTAACTGGCCTGTTCTGGATTTGAACTTGGGAGCTCTCGCACACGAAGCAAGAATCCCACCACTTGACCAAGAAGCCTCAACTCTGCGAGGCTGACACCAATTTTTAGGAAGGAACCTACATGCCATGTACACTAGACATGATGTTTTGTAGTCCCTCAAAAACCTCACATCCACATAGGGCTCGTCCAGGAATGGCACCCGGGACCACACGCACCCAAAGCAAGAATCATACCCCTAGACCATTGAGCCTCACACCGATGCGGGAACCACCTTTGGCAACTTCTCTTGGTGAATGACCTGAGGGTTAAGCTATGAACAGAGTGATAGAGGAGGCGTAGAGGGAAAAATAGATGTAGGGAAGTTGTGATGGAAATTTCATCGATAGACACTCAAAGGAGTAAGAACAGAGACAAAATTCTCTTGGCACAATTAACAGTTTATTTGCAAATAGAGAGACGCGTCAAACGCTTACAGAATAATCATTTGAGGAGCCTCTAAAGGAACTTACAACAACGGTCAGTATTGATAACAGTTAAAGGGGTGTGGTGATGTTACCCATCAATCTTAGGTCTCACAGGTGGGAGGATTATCCCCCTACCTTATCCTTCCTGCCATAATGTTTACTGTTGTGTTTACCTAAAGGGCCAACTGCCCCTACCGTCCCCCAACAATCACATTCCTAAAGAACAAAGAACAGATACCCTTAATGGTTGGGCCAGTTGAGCAGATGGTCAGAGATCCTAATGATTCTCTGAAATAATACAGATGCATGTCACAACCAAAGACCAGAGTTACATACCAGGTAATAGATAAGCAAACATGTCTCCAAAATACATTAGTTAAGAAACTGCCACAAAAAAGTGGCAGAATAGGTGGAGGGAAATGTAAAGGTGCTGTAGAGTTGTGATGTGGTAAATGACCTCTAGAGGTTGGAAGTGATAGAGGGTTTCTACAGGGGTATAGGAGTTGCTGAGGAGTGGTAGGATTGTACTAGCTTTGGACAAATATGAATTGGCATACACTGTACATTGACACCATACTAGCTCAAAGGATTATGCTGCGTTTTTATTCACCAGATGCCTAGTATTACTGACCTCCCCTTCAGGCGTCCTGTGAAACTGGTTTCTCTTGCATTTAGCCAAAAATGCTTGAGGGGTCTACCGACCTTCACAACTCTCAAGTGGGATGCAAGTTGACGTTTTCCATAGTCAGGCACCAAGTCCTGGGTAGGTGGTGGCTGTGGTTTACACTTCAAACGTGCAATTTTACTGCCCAATTGTATGCCCAATGGGAACACCCATACACTTCGGTCTGAACTCACGAGGGTCCACATTTTAACATTAACTGGGCAGATATACATGTTTTGGCCAAATCTGGTTGGGCGTGTTAGGGAATCTCCAAAAACATCCCCTCCATAGAAGGATGTCTCCATCTTGTAGCTTTTTGAAACACTTCCCACACAGCTCCTATTTTGCTGACTGACTTACAGCTTGCAATAGGTTGCCCTCTGTATTCCAATGGGAATAACTTTTATGGGTCAAGGGCATCTTCCTGTGGGTGCAGGACGCTGACTTTCATATCGGTTAGACTACGCCACCCGCCGATGAACATATCCGGAGCACAGCATTCTACCACACACAGAATCCCAATAAGAATTGCGTTGAAATCTGAGTGAATGTATTGTCTAAGGGAGACCAAAAAGTGTACAGTTCCTGATTGGTAAACTGCACACAGCTAGCATGACTCAGTAGATTATTCATACCCCCATTCCATTGATAGAGCAAGTCGACAACGATGTGGCTCTAAGTGACTTACGGGCCACAGTATGTGAAAATCACACTAATCACCACCACACAGGATGTGTTTCAGGCCTTGTCTACATCTAGATCCAGTGTATTAAATTGCCGGTGGCAGTGTAGCACACCGCAAGCATACTGTCCAGGTCCAATGTATTACATTGCCGGAGGCAGCGTAATCCACAGCACGTGTCAACCGTCCACAGGCAATGATTATGAATGGGTAGGAAACACCTTCCAGTTAATTAAGACAGAAAAGACATAACATGCTTTGTTTTAGGGCATAATGAAAGGGGCCTTTTGCTGTATCCTTAGCAAGCAAGCAAGTTTATTTACATAGCACAATTCATACATAAAAGCAATTCAATGTTCTTTACAGTGAAAATAGAAACAATGCAACAGAATCAAAAACAGTTTACACAGAGGTTATTCCTCTGATAGCACCAGAACTTGCATTACAATGGGTAAAATATAGCAGGATATACATTTAATAACACAATAAATTAAGAGCGATATGAAATACAGCACAATAATAAAACATAGGAAGCTAGAAAAACTATACCACTAAACAGTGCTGTTATAAAAACAGGCTCACAGTGGGGTTAAGTTTTGAGAGCTCAGTCATAGGCACGTGAAAAGAGAAGTGTTTTTAGCCTACATTTAAAAATGGACACATTTGGTGAAAGTCTATGATCTTCTGGTAGTTTATTCTAGTTGTGTACAGCATAACTGCTAAACGCAGCTTCTCCAAGTTTAGTTTGGACTCTGGGCTCGACTAGCTGACCTGAGTTCTTGGATCTTAGAACCCTGCTCGGTTTATATTCTTCGAACATATCGGAAATGTATTCGGGTCCTAAACCATTCAGAGATTTATAAACTAAAAGCACCACTTTAAAGTCTATTCTGTAACTGACCGGAAGCCAATGCAAAGATTTAAGAACCGGAATGATGTGCTCTGTCCTCTTGGTCCTGGTTAACATTCTAGCAGCTGCATTCTGAATGAACTGCAGCTGTTTTATAGTCTTTTTAGGGAGTCCAGTTAAGAGGCAATTACAGTAGTCAACCCTACTAGAGATAAAAGCATGGATGAGCATCTCTTGGTCTTTTTGGGACACCAGGCTTTTGATTGTGGACATATTTTTCAGATGACAGAAAGCTGTTTTGGTGACCGATTTGATATGACTGCTAAATTTGAGGTCTGAGTCTATCAGAACACCAAGATTACGGACTTGATCCTTGGTTTTAAGGGCCCGAGAATCCAGCTCTTTACTAATAATTGTTCTTTTATTTTTGTTGCCAAACACAATAATCTCAGTTTTATCTTGGTTTAGTTGTAGAC
>JACXGJ010014635.1:0-14570 GCA_016801105.1 Esox niger
GGGGAGGAGCTACAGAGGGATGGTACATGACCCGAGACTCCAGGGAAGCATCCTAACGGTTCAGATACGGATTACAATACAATCTCAGTTTACATTCTTTTTTTAAGACGTAATTTTAAGTCGATATAACATAATTACAAGTGTTAGCTCCTTAAATTGAGTTTTTTGCAATATTTTATTGGATTTACACGGCTTTTACCGTCAGTAAGATCAACACTTCTGCGGTTTTAGACAACCGATAAATTTTAACTTTTGAGTGGATAAAAACCGGACTACATACTATTTAAGATTCAGAATGTTTCCAGAATCAAGCACCGGGTGAGTATTTCAAGCTATTACTTCAAAGTCAGTTATTACTTTCATGTTCTATACACCTTCCTGATGGTCCACGCTGTCTGCGTATTTAAGGAAACTGCGTCATTCCCTTATTTCGTTAACATATTATATTTTACCTCTATTCACACCTATCTATTCCAACTGATTGTTGTATTACATTCGGTCAAATAGCGTATTACATGGATGAGAGTAGAGTGTGTATATTTTAATCTTAAAACCTACTGGTTTGAATGGATCGGGCGCACGTGTGATGGGCAGTAGCCCACGTTGTCTAACATACGTAGCCAGGGGCTTAATGATTTAATCGATATTATAGGCAACAGAAAGATTTGCGTTCACATAGACCTTAATAGAACAGAACACTTAGGCTAGGCCACTGTGGATTTAGATTTTTCTCAGTGACTTTATAAAACGATATGACCCTAGTAGGTCGCGGAAATCATCCCCTTCCCATTCAAGACTGTCACACTTCACACCTGTTGTCCAGACCGAGGGTATAGGGTGTACATTTGCTGAATGGGAAATTGTAGGCTACACGAGGTTCGCTCAATTTCCCAGAATAAAGAACAAATGTAACCTACTACCGGGGTTTTATTGTGTCTCTAAGATAGTGTGAAATATATAAGGACAGTGTTCTTTCAATGTTTGATATTGTTGGATTTGATTGAATAATGGTTTTGGTTTGTGTTTTTCGCAAGAACAGTAGTTTTAAAAGTAAATAAATCAACAATGAAGGCAATTGAGAAAATGATTACAATAATTCATAACTAATATATGACTGTTTGACAATGTATTTATAAATCCCTGCTTTAGCTGATGCTATTAGCCACTTCCAATTCTTTTAGCCATTGCGAGCTCAAATATAGGGTTATTTAGGGCATGTGGCCAATTAAAAAAAAATTACTTTAATTCAACTCTACTATTTAATTTGATGTCACCCAAAGGGGATTTGGCCAAATAAAGCAATCATTGATATAGTTCATGGGAAAGGGTGTGTTTATGGTTAAAGTAGATACCCAGATTAACTAATTTAGGCTCAAAGTAAACAATGATAGGCTACATATCATGTAACTTCCTCTGAACCCATATTAACTAGAGTGCCCTATTTATTGGAGGGTTCTTGTCCCCATCTCAAACTCTGCAGGAAACGTATAGTTATACCAGACATCTATACGTTCTTCAAGGAATAATGTCAAAGGGTATAAAGAACTATTTATACTTGTTACTCTAAGATCCATATGCACAACCAGCGTGCTCAGAAATCTACCCATACCGTTTCTTCAAATGTTTTATGGAGGAAATATTAAACAGGGGTTATTTGAAGATCTTGAAGAAGTTTCAATGTGAAGAACCCCTAAAGAACCCTCCAGAAACCTTGTCTTTTTAGATTGTGTGTGTGGCCAATGTTAACATATGAAACACTCAGGAAATGACTCAGCGTTATCTAGAAGGAAGTCTTCAATTACTTTATTAAAAGAATCTGTTGACCAGATCTGCTGCTTCATAGCAGACAAGCCCACAGGCAGTACCCATGGAGCCTTCAGAGGGAGGTGCAAATTGGTTGGACGTGTAGGTTGTTAGACAAGGCTACCTTTTCTCATCTGTCTCTACTAACTCTTTAAAGTTGGTTAGCTACCTGCATGCTCAGTCATGGTTGTTGGTTCACAGAATGTACTCTCCTATGAATAGGAGGGCACGCCTTTCTCTTCAGCTCTCTCGATCCTGCTACAGACTTGAAGCACGGCAATAACAGCAAATATGACTTCACAAAATTATTTAGGAAATAGTTTCATATGAAACTAACACAAATATGTACATCTGTTTATTACGGACTCAATTTTAGTTGACAGTACTCAGACACCCCATGGCATATCAGCAACGCTTTATTGTTTTAATTACAATGTACTAGTGTAATAATAGGTGGGTATTATAGTCTATCATTCTATATTATAATGTGCTGTATTTTTCTCTTCCTGTGTGTTTCAGGTACAGCTATGAGGACTGCAAGGCCACAGCAGACTGGCTCTTGGCCCAGGCTTCAGTTCGCCCTCAGGTGGCCATCGTGTGTGGTTCAGGAATGGGAGGTCTAGCTGACATGCTGAAGGATCAGGAGGCCTTTAACTACAAGGATATCCCCAACTTTCCACGGAGCACAGGTGTGTACAGTGTACTGTCTGTCTAGTTGTCTCATTTGGTAAATACACATTGTCTGTGTGTAGAGCAACCAAGGACAATTGGCTGAATACCATGTGATCTAACCCTGGAAAATGATTGGATCAATGTATAGCCTATTAAAAAAAGCTATAAAATGTGTTTTCTGATTGGTTGCCGTGCACCCTCTGTTCTATTCTAATTGGTGGTTGTGTTACAGTGCACGGTCATGCTGGACGCCTGGTGTTCGGGACGCTGAAGGGAAAGCCATGCGTTTGCATGCAGGGACGCTTCCACCTGTATGAGGGATACCCCATCCAGCAGGTACTTTGACACGCAGGCAGCAGAGTGTTTTGATTGCAAATGGGAAGGATTATTTAATTAGTACTGGAAACGAGAAAAGCTTTTCTTGTTTATTCAACACAGCCAGCCGAGGGATAAAATTCCAACTTGCAAATGTTTTGTGCAAAGGTTTCTTCTCATCGATAGGCAATTGAGAAATTGGAAAAAGGAAACAATGATGTTATTATAGGGCTAAAGTGAGTCAAATTGTCTCATGAGACCAGCTACAGTGTTGCATTCTATGACCAGAACCTATGTCAAGGTTTTTTTTAAGTTGATTCTTTAATGGTAACTAAGATGTATTTGTTATGATACCTTAATAAAGAGATTTGCTGTGAAATAAGACTAGTCAAATACACACAGAAAACAAGAGCACGGAGAAAACAAACAAACCATCCTATCAAACCAAGAATCCACATTTAAGCTATTACATTGTCAAGAGTACTACCAGTGTATTTGTGATGGTTGTGTTTGTGTACTGACCATGTGTTATGGCTCCAGATCACCCTGCCCATGCGTATCTTCAGTTTGCTGGGCGTTGAGACGGTCATCCTGACCAACGCTGCTGGGGGCCTGAACCAGGACTTCAAGGTGGGAGATTTCATGATCATAAAAGACCATCTGAACATGCCCGGCTTCGCAGGCAACAACCCACTGGCCGGACCTAACGACGACAGGTAGGCAACAAAGCAGTGTAATTGCACTTGTATTGGGGGTTCTGTAGTTATTTTCACACATTATTGACTGAACTTGGGAGTAAAAACATTTATCTTCGTTTGGATTAGACATCCAACAGTTACCAAAACTAACCATAAGTCCTAACTCATTCGGTGCCTTGAAGTAGTGGGACCGTATATAAACAAGAAAAGCCTAATTCAGCCGGCCCACGTTTAGAGATGAATGTTGTTGCCCATGCTGGATTCGAACCAGGGTCTTCCATGTGTCTGTCTTTGACCACTACGCCGCTAAGCTACAATACACGGTTGCTGATTGTCAGTATAGTGTCTTGACATTTGATCATCTTGTCACGCATTCACATCACGCCAAGATTGATTATTCTGCTAGACGCCATTAAGCACTGTGCTAAACTCACTTACGTTTCTTATTAAGTTTATCTTCTCCACTACTAATCAATGAACTGTATGGCTTTGACCACTGGCTGTTTTATCAGCTTATTAGCCAGTAATAGGCTTAATAGTATCCACTAATTAACTACTTGGAATAGTCATAATAGAGCAATTCCTAGCGAGACTGAAGATGAACTTTTCACTGCCAAAGCTATTTCATTTCATGGCACAACAGCGTTAGTTTTTCTTTCATTCGTGAATGACACTGATACAATAACTATCAATACTGGTGACGATAACTGACTTTTTGGTCAAGTGAAAGGATGAGAGAATCGTGGAAACCCCTCACATTTTACTGTGTGAAAGGCTGTGACTTACTCTATATTACTTCAAAAGGCATGAAACGATGCAAACTTTGAAAATCCACCAGAAATACTTATAAACAGTTTTATTTTAGGGTTAACTATTACATAGCTAGTGAAGGTTGTAGCCAGCACATTTTTTGTCTATCCTGAACAAATCCTACTGCATAATTCGTTCTAACTGGCGAGTCTTGAACACAGGCCCGTTGCACGGCGGTCCATGTCTCTAATCATTACGCTATTTATCAAGGGGTAGCCAATCATCACTCTCTCATTCAGTCACTCACTCAGTAAGAGACATTCGCTTTTCTTGACCGGCTCCGCTTCCGCTTATGTTTAGTTTATAAATGGTGAATAGTATGAACCCAAATGATTCTTTATTGCCCTTCCAGAGGGCGTTGTATGTGGCATTAAGGTGTAATAATCTCTTCTCCCTCCCAGATTCGGCGTGAGATTCCCCTGTATGTCGGATGCTTACGACAGAGACTTGCAGCAGCTAGCTCTGGATGTGGCACAGGAACTGGGCTACGGTGACTTCCTGCGCGAGGGGGTGTACTGTGTCGTGGGCGGGCCCTCGTTTGAGACCATCGCAGAGTGTCGCATGCTGAACAAACTGGGAGCTGACGCTGTTGGTGAGTCAAAGCTCCTCGCTGTCAGGAACTGAACAGTGGTCCATTAATGGCACTCAAAACATTCTCTTATAATTCCTACGGTTGTGACACGTTTGGTCCATATCTCAACACTGCTCAAAAACCATCTCTCTCTGTCAGGAATGAGCACGGTGCACGAGGTGATTGTGGCTCGTCACTGTGGAATGCGCGTGTTCGCCCTGTCCCTGATCACCAACAAGGCTGTGATGGACTACGACAGCGAGGAGAAGGCAAACCATGAAGAAGTCCTGGAGACGAGCCGGCTACGTTCCAGCCAGCTGGAGAAACTGGTGTCGACCCTGGTCACCAGGATGGAGCCCAGCAAACTCACCAACCCCTGAACAAATGAATGGAATTAAGCACCAAACCCATAGAAGTAGAATTCCTAGAGCAGGAATTCCCCCCATTCAAGTCAATGGGTTTGGTGCAGCAGGAGCAGCGGCAAACCCTGTTCTATGGATGTTTGCTTGTAAAACTGTCCCTGAAAGAATTATCAGCTTGAGGTTATAGACCATAGTGACCACTTTTCAAACAGCACTGCCTCACATGAGAGCTGTATGAAAACTGGTCAGTTGCTGTGCAGTTCATTTTCTAAAATGGTTTTACAATTATCTAAACTTGAAAGTGTACATTCCTGCATTGAGCAGCTCCACAGCCTGTAAACTTTTTAAATTGTATTGTTGCCTATTAGAAATTGATATTGTTAACTTAATATTTATCTGCATTTGTACGTCTTAACTTACAACACAATTCATTGTATGTCAAAGCTGCTGACGTAAATTATTTAATTTTTTATATGAATGTGGTTACTGAAGTTTGTATTTATGTTTGTGATCAAATCTTCTGCCAAGAAAAGTTATAACTGGAGTAGTATTTCATATTACAAAACTGTAGTTTATTTCAACCATGCAAACCCAAATTTCAACCATTCAAACCCAAATTGACATGCCCCGTTCTTCATTTTCTGCTCAATAAAGTGTTTATTAATGTTTTGTAAAGACAGAAATATAAAACTTTAATCATCCAATGATAAGAGATGGCAATCTATGTTTATGATAAACAACAGTCATGTGATATATACTGTATACGGTGTACCAGACATTTTGGCATTATAGCATCATGCTGTCCTGATACCCTCCATCTATTTAGCTGAACGTGAAAATGTTTACTCCTCTGTGCTTGATCAGCCTGCCTCCACAAACTCCCGTTGACATGTATGTGATCAGACTGAGGATTGCTACTCCAGTAAAACCCTGTGTAACCCGTACCCCAAATATCAAAATAGAAAGAAGTACCCCACTAAAAACCCCATAAAATGCAGGTGGGATAGCCTTGAAGTCTATGCATCCATAATATTTGCATATTTCATACACTGAAAAGTATTGATACACTTTTTCCCAACTTTATAAAAGTGCATCATGCTGGTGATTCATTCATCCAAATCCTCTGATCCAATTAATTCCAAATTATAGTGCTTTGCCCTTTTCCTGAAAATAAAATCCACGTATCCATTAAAACAATGTAACATAAGCCCAGACTTAAAACCACCCCCATTGCACACATCCCAAATGGCTTCTAAGAGAAAGGGGCCATATTGAAATGAGGAGGCAATATAGAAACTTGGTATAAAATGTAAACAAAAAGTTTAGGCAGGGCCCCCTATCCAATATGTGGCAAAGTCCCTCAGAGATGCCATCTACAGAACGAAATTGCCCCATGTGAGTGGAGTTGTCTCCTGTTTCGAAGACAAGTAGCAGACAATGCTTTGGCACATTATGATCCCCATATTAAATGTTAACATTACAAAAGTTTTTTTAAATCATGGACCTCTTCATTGCGGAGTGGAATGGCCAGAGAAAGGCACTTCTCAAATGACATTGGTGCAGCGACATCAGCAAGATGATCCTCTCTAGGCAAACATGGTCAAGGAGATCCACTATATAGAGGAGGGGGGAGAGTAGAGCGAAAACAATTTAATTTCCAAATGATCAAAACATAGTTCATAATTAGTGACAGCTAAGAGTCATTCATAAAGTAACACTGAGGGGGTAAACATGTTCAAATGTGTAGTCACCACACAGTCTTATTACTCTTTCAATCCCAACAACAGAAATGCACGGAAATGTGTGACCACCAGACCTGGAAGAAATTGAGTTGTATAATTCCGTCACTGTCCGTGTCGAACGCTTTGAAGGTCTCTGTAGGAACAGTGGAGAAAACAAAATCAAACGCTGCCACCGAACTATAAAGTTTGAGTCGATCAGGAACTGTTCTATCATGAGGGTCGTCAGAACGAACGTCACCGACTGGTGAGAAACGTCAGAACAATCCACAGGGCAAATAGTACTGCATGGTAAACTACTCACTGAACATGGTTTCCAGCCGGACCAGGCAGTTGACAAAGTTGTCGAAGTCAACCGATAGGTCAGCCTCTGTGTAGCGCAGAATAATTAGCTGGAACAGGTGATTGGTCAGCTTGAACCCTAAGTTTAAAAAAAAAACGCATTAAATATGGTGCAGTTGACCAAAGTCAATATTCCATATCAGTGCAGGAAACTCAAAATGTGGACAAAATGTTTCATTAATCATTGAAACCCATCTAGATGTGCAAGCTAGAAGTAACGCCTGTGAGATTTTATTTCTAATGGAGGGATGACAACTGTA
Organism: Esox niger; assembly: GCA_016801105.1. Classification (NCBI taxonomy): domain Eukaryota; kingdom Metazoa; phylum Chordata; class Actinopteri; order Esociformes; family Esocidae; genus Esox; species Esox niger. The sequence goes on from JACXGJ010014635.1 coordinate 7,573, forward strand.
CCTGCTGCTTCCAACGCCATCCTCATCTCATAGGAACTCATGGTTCCTGACTTGTCTATGTCAAACTGACGAAATATAGTCTGACAGGGGGATGAAGAGAAAAGGATCGAGGGAAGACATGAGAAACTAGTGAAATGGTTGTACCGGGACTAACAAACAGGAAACGAATGATAAGAGAGAACAGGAGAGTGATTTCTGGTTCAGGGCAGAAGCGGAGTCTTCATGAAAAAGCTCACCAGGTAACGTTTGATCTTCTCCCACAGCACATGGAACTCAGTCAGGCCCAGCTTCCCGCTGCCATCAGTCTGAAGGAAACAGTCAAGGAACCTTGTTTACGCCGAGACAAAGAGCGAGAGAAACGAGGCTACGAGTACAATCAGTAGGCAGAGGATACATCCATTAGGCTGATCATAGTGCGACAGGATTCTGGTCCAAACCCGTCCGTCTTCAGGTCTTTGTCTGTGTGGGCCAGTGTGAAAGAGAGAGACATGATTTAAGAAAAACTTTTTAGGCACCAAATATCCTAATTGAAACATCAACAAAGCTCTTTAGATTCCATCCTGAGATGTCAACCCGTTTGGTCTCTGTTAAAAGAATGTGTCTCAGTCACATATAGTGAGACACGTCGTATAATTAAGCAATAACGTATCGGGCGTATTTTATGGCCAATATATCTAAGGCATGACTCATCCCTGGATACAGACCCTAGCTGAGGTAATGTGTATTGGCTATATACCAGAAAACCCCAAAGTGCTTTAAAGCTAAGATAACCTGGTTACCAACAGAATTAGACAGTACATCACTGTATAGTACATCACACCCCTGATTAACCAGGGCTTTAATCCATTGACCATTCAAGCTTCAAACCACTCCGATTATAATACTTTGCCACTGGACTCACGCTTATTCATGATTCTGTTTAGTATGGTCTGCAGCTCTGTGGCACTGATCTCCATGTCCTGTAGGCACAGACAGAGCGAATATGAGAAAAGACCACATTAACCATCAGCCCCGATTCCCCGGCCCCTCTTCATGCTGACTTCTGCCTCCTCACCGCTCCAGCCAGTTGTCTGAACAGACTCTTGAAGCCAGCGTCGATCTGGCTCTCGTCCAGCTGGGTCTGAAACACAGACGCAGGCGAATGCACACTTAGTACTGTACGTTTGGTAAAATGGAAGCATTCTCCATGTCGGAAATTGTATTTGAGTATTAGCCCTGATCAAAAGTAAAGCACGACAAAGGAATTAGGATGGCATTTGGGACATCATGTCTACTCCACTCACCTCTGCAGGAAGTTTCGCTGTGACCTCATCATCCAGCTCCCTAGAGCACAAAAAAAAACAACGCCACAGTCAATATCCATACAATACCCCTTACCTTTACACCATTTATAAATCTCAATATCAACCTATTGCAGTTTATATATACCCTAATTTTCCAACACGCAGAACGTGATTGCCAGAGAGAAAGTCTGAAGGATTATTATATTTCAGTCACTCACTCCGAGTTGGCTGGTTTCTCAGAGAAGACCCGGAGCACAAAGTTTCCCTCCTTCTGGGGCTCGAAGGTGGACGGGACGATGATGTACTCGCCCGGGGGCAGCTTGAAGCGGGAGCTCACCTCACGCAGGTTGATGAAGAGCTCGGAGCGTGCAGTGGAACCATGAGTCAGGAAAAAATCTCTCTTCAGGTGGACACCTGTTGTACCCACAAACTGGACCGAAAGAAATGCTGTGAGGAAGGTGAACTCACTGACCCCTGAACCTAAGAGAACGTGAAACTAGGTGAACCGAAATGTACCGAGAGAGGGTGAGCTGGAAACGCTCTCTGCATGAATTAGTTCCGTGACATTAACTACCTGACCTACCCAACATTCATTGCATATGTAATGCCCATTGGTTTAGAAAATACACTTCTTCCTTCCTAACTGCCCATGTAGGCCAGGTGTGTGTATTCTCTATCTGAGAGTTGCACTTTGACACTGACTGTGGCAAGAGAGGCCAGTAGATCCCTTGATGTTGCCTAGGAGTTTCTAGATACTTCTATGAATATCTTTTGGTCTGAATTTGGTAGGACAACCCGTCCCGTGTAGACTTCCAGTGGTCTGGAACAGTGGAATGATGTACTTTGAATTGCTTGAAACTGCTTGTGTAATTGTTAAGGAATTAAATGTATTACCATGTCCTTATTGATCCATTATTCTGCAAATTAACTGTAATAAATTGACTGATTTAGACTAGGCCCGAATTTGCTATAGACTTCATGGTTGCCATGTATAGAAGACCTAGGTCAGAATGTCTGTTCTTAGAAGGGATGTTGGCTACAACTGAAGGCACCAGGCCTCAAACCTGTCTTATCTATGTCCCTGTACAGATAGCCCCAAGGTGAAGTTGCCTGTGTCTCCTCTGTTTCTTCCATTTGGGCAGGACAGAGACCAGGGGTAGCTCAGATCAGGAGGTCGGTTAACCATGACCTAGAACTATGGTTGCCATGACAATGTAGAGATCTATCTTGTTTTACGATTAGTGTGACGACTTGTTTGTGTAATTATCTTCTAGCATAAGAGATACATTTGGAGCTGAAAAGAAATGGTATAAAAAGGGAAAGCAGTAATGTAAGAATGAACAGTCTGTCATGACATAACTCTGTTGGTCTCTGTACTCATCACCTGTCATGTTGTGATGATTGTTCCCGTGGATCCACGTAATTAAACTTGAAATAATCAACTGTAATACGAACGACTGAGAAGTTCTTTATTTTAATAAATCACGAACATTTTCCATCTTCCACATAACCACCTACAAATTTAAGGGCATAATTTTGATCTTTTGATCTTACCACACCCACATAGTTAAGACCAAACCAGACCAAATGTTTAACCTTTATGGGAGTTTGGACCTACCCAAGTTACTCTTTAATGATTTGTAAATCATTTGCACCTAATTGTAATTTTAGTCCTTTTAAGAGGCAGTTAAGGCAGGGGGGACCAAATTTGTCTAAATATGGGGATTGTATTTATGTTCATTTTAAGTGAATACTGTGAATGGTTTAAAAAAAACTACTGTATGTGGGATTTCTTAAATTAGAATAAATGTATCAATAAAAGTGGCTGCATTTTTACTTCAAAATAAGTCCCAATACCTAAAAAAAAAATCTAATTAACTTTCTGCGGGGTGTTCTTACTTATCCACATAACTGAAATTCATGGAACCCCCATCGGATCGGAGATTAGAACACATACTAGTCCAATTGCTGAAAACCTTACATTACAGAGTGTCAAAGTACAATACAAATTGCTGGCCAGCTTCAACACATACCTCTTTAGGAACCTATAGACAGGAAAAAAAGAAAGACAGGAGTTACATATAAACATAATAGTCAACAAAGTCCGAACACTGTCTTTGATGAACAAAAAGAAGACCGGTGTCTTGCCTCGTAGATGGCGAATCCGATGGTCTCCATGTCCTGGCCCTCCTTGCGTTTTTTTCGCCGGTCCTTCTGCATCAGCGCCACCAGGAAGCTGCAGTCTGAGGATCCAGCCGAGTCGGGATGCTGCAGAGCCACCTTGAATTGTGGGTTGATCCAGAAGGTGGCTAAAGATTGGGAAGTTATCGGGAACAAAAGTATTAAATCAACTATGTACGAGATCTTTATGACCTCGAATTGAATCCCCCCTCCCCTCCGCCCCGCCCCAGTCCTTCCCCACCTCCTCACCTGGAAAGTTCCGGCAACCCCCTGCTGTGCTGCCGCTCCTCCACTCTCCCTGGTAGACGGCGGAGCTCCACTTCTTCTGCTGAGTGGCCTCCAGGGCGTCGGCTGTCAGGTTGCAGATTTCCAGACGCGAGTACTCAAGCAGGAAGTCACTGAAGGACATCCTGAGAGGGGGAGATGGTGGGGTGTGGAGCACAGGTGGTCAGCAGAAGATGGACGTGAAAGACCCATAATTAAAGTCCTCTCGTTTGTCACCCACACTCACCAGAACTCTCCGTCCTCACTGCAGTTCTGGAGGCGACTCCTGACCGAAGGGTCAACACCCTCCCACTCGCGACCGCTGAAACATCCCCAGAGAAAAGTGGGACTTTAAATTGGCGGCAACCAAAACGATGTAGGGTGTAAATCCCAAAAAGGACACGGTGGAAAAGGAAGGCATTTAACCCAAACAGCTCGTGGAAGTCGCTCGGGATAAGAGCGTCCGCTGACTGGCAGCCATGAAAATTCCCAGCAACCCGAGAGAAGCCCTCCCACCGGTTAAATGTCAGCTAAAACCAGACAAGTTCTGAGGTGAAAGTGGTGCTCATTCCCCTTACTTGTCGCTCCAAGCTCCCGTCCACTCGACCTCGCCCCAGGGGTTTCGGATGCGGACCAGTTTGGTCATCCTTCCCCTGTACGACACCTGTAGAGTGAGACACAGCATGACAAATGATAGCATAGCTGGGAGAAGATCCTTTGTATTCCAATCAAACTAAACTTTAAACACGTGCATTTGGGTACGTTGTTTTAGTTTCAGTTCTGCCTATTCAATACGACACAGGGGAAGAATAAAACACAGTTCGGCGGTTCGGGAAATGAGCCCGTCACGTTGGCTCACCTCGTCGACCCCGGTGACGGAATAGGCGTGGCCTTTAACCAGCTTCTTAAACGTTACCGCCTCCCTGTCATTATTCCCAGTGATCTGGGGGGCAGACAGAGGACACGTTTAGAGGGGGCGCTAACAGCCACAGTACGTGTCCATTTAGCGCATGCGAGGGGTATCAGTACTGACATCTATCGAGCAGCCCAGTAGAGATCCTCTCTCCACGGCCCGGCTCATGATGCAGTAGAGGTCAGAGGGCGCCTTCTTCAGGTCGTACGCCTCCGTCACCCCTCCGGTGAAGTCCTCGAAACCCTCCGACGTGCTGCCCCCCGACAGAGCCTCATAACAGCCATTCAGCCTGGTGAGAAAGTTGACACAACTCAACGGCTGTCCTTCAGGGTGGAGATCACCCGACCAGTAACCAGCATGCTGCTAGACTGGTTGGTCCGGTACAGTAAGAAAAAGACAAACATGAAAGACATGTATAAAAAACATGATGTTAAAACAAATCAGAGAACAACACCGGAACTTAGGAAACGCGCTGGTTTTCCACAACTCCCAACATGTCCAAGTTCAATCCGACACAAGGGGGTGTGGTATATCACCAGTATATCACAGCTACAGGCCCGTCATAGGCACGACACAACAGGTTTCTACACAGGTAACCATACCTGTGGTATATGCTCTCGCATACAACATTCAGCATTCAATCAGCATTATGGAATTGAACCATCCGACTTATGAATGCCAGTATTGAAAGACACACCAACAATCATTTTTAAGAGCAATATTAAAAACTGTACAGGACAGACAGTATACAGTTGAATCATTGGCCCCGTCGTCTCCTTACTTGGCGTAGGCCTTCTCCAGCAGGGCGCTCCAGAACTCTCCTCCCTCTGCCGAGTGGACGAACAGCAGCTTTTTATCCTTGGTGGGCAGCCTGTCATCAATCACCACGTCCACCCACTCCCCAAACTGCCAGAACTGCAATCCGAAGAGAACGGCAACCTTTACACTCGGTTTCAAAATCTCCAGGGTTTTGCGGTATTTTGAAAGCATACAACCGCGAAGCAAAGTGCCCAGGCCATCGTTTAGCCGCGGTATACAGGCCATACATCACACCCGTTGGTGCAGCCCTGCATTAACAGAGCAGTGTGTCCAGTAAAAAGCACCGTCACTTACAGCCAATGACCACCAGGGGAAAAGGTGGCACTAGAACAAGCTCAATGTATATCATGCGTTCAGACATGCAGCCTATCAAAACGCATGATGCATCTCGCTAGCATTCACTTTTTGACCTTTCAACCAATCACATCAGCCATTAGACCGGATGCAAAAAACGTTCCGAATCGAGCTGCATGTGAAAACGCAGCTTGGCACGGAAAAGGGAACTGATGTAACAAGAGGAACTCAACGCGACCAAAACAAAACTCTGGCAAGGTCCTGAGCAAACTGGCCGTCTCCTCCCAGGGCAGGGAGGTTAAAAGCAACCTTCAAACACCAGCGCAACGTTAGCATGGCTAAAACGCAGACAGTTCAATCATGTACGCGTGCATATCACGGGTCATGTAAAACCTATGTCAAAGCAGATTACGGTGGCTGTACTTTCACTAAAATCATTATATACACATTTAAACAAATCTGGGATATATAAATTAAATGATATCGGAGTCATTTTTCTCCCATGTGTCAGAATCCACAATTACAATGAAAACCAGAAGAGTCCCACTGTTATGATTCCTGACTTCCAAACGGCCGTGATGGGAAGAGGTTTTTAAAGAGGCCAGATATCCACAGCAGAGCTTTTAGTTTGTGTGTCTTCGGGATAGGTAGAGAGAAAGAGAGAGAGAGAGATCGGGAAACGGATGAATTTTGCATGCTCTGCAGAGCTAAATGGGACTTCCAGGACGGTGTAGTTTGGGTCACGGAGTACGTGTCGACTGCAGAGCGCAGCCATGACCGGTGCCGTTGACACAGAGCTGTGTTGTAACACAGCCTGCCCTCACTGAGACACAGGGTTTTTTTTTAAACTATGTACCACATCACTGTATCTACTAGACCTGCCACATCCCTGTATCTACTAGACCTACCCCATCACTGTATCTACTAGACCTGCCACATCACTGTATCAACTAGACCTGCCACATCACTGTATCTACTAGACCTACCCCATCACTGTATCAACTAGACCAGCCACATCACTGTATCTACTAGACCTACCCCATCACTGTATCTACTAGACCTGCCACATCACTGTATCAACTAGACCTGCCACATCACTGTATCTACTAGACCTACCCCATCACTGTATCTACTAGACCTACCCCATCACTGTATCTACTAGACCTACTCCATCACTGTATCTACTAGACCTACCCCATCACTGTATCAACTAGACCTGCCACATCACTGTATCTACTAGACCT
>JACXGJ010014636.1:0-14570 GCA_016801105.1 Esox niger
CCCTCAACCTCTCCCTCAACCTCTCCCTCAACCTCTCCCTCAACCTCTCCCTCAACCTCCCCCTCAACCTCCCCCTCAACCTCCCCCTCAACCTCTCCCTCAACCTCTCCCTCAACCTCCCCCCTTTGCCTTCCAGTCCCATAAAGCTTGTAAATCCAACTAAGTCAATGACCGTCCTTCACCATATATCAGTTTCCAAAGTTGCTTTAATGTCAGCGCGTATAATCTGTAAACATTTCAAGTGAATCAAATGACACAACAATCGAACAGCCATTAAAACATTTTCTTTCTCTCTTGTGATGTAAGCGTTGAGACGGCATGTTAAATCCCCAACCGAACAGTCACATTTCTACAGACACAATAAAAAAATACTGTGTATCCATCCAGGCCACTTCAACCATTACCAGCGAGCGTCTGACAGGTCATTATAAATGTTTCCGCGGTCGTTATGTTTACAGAAAAAAGCAACCGGTACAGGCAAAAGTGGGAGAGGGTCATCAGAGTAAAACAAAAACAATCAATCCAACAAGATTTGAGTGTCAAGTGGATTTTGTACCCATCCGACTCAGGAAATAGATGGCTGGAAAAGACAGATCCTCAGGTGGGCTGGACACGCACACAAGGACAAGGCAGATGCACGTAAAGCGAGACACAAAGTATAGATCAGATATTACAGCAAATAATGTGGCCAAACGCAAATACATTAACAGGAGGTATACCAATATTAGAAAATAAATTACAGATATAAGACACATTATGTTTGTTAAAGATACAGCTAGTACACACTATAAAATGCTTGCTTACGAGCAACTCATTAAGGTAGATAGAGTCAAAAGTATAATCAGATCATTGCAGCCCTGACACAAGAATGAAAGAAACAATTAAAACAACAGAACAGGACTGAATTACCCGGTGAGCCTCCTATTTAAAACCACGCTTGGCCTAAAGTGACCAGTATAAAATGTAATATGTTTCTTTTCCATTTGAGGGCAAAAGGTTTGACTGCTACACCAAGTGGAATTCAGGATAGTAAGACATTTATTATGTTCCACTTCCACGGCAACGGCTGTATGGAATTATATCCAAAACAAGTCCTTGTGATTCAATTTTTTCCTTCCAGTTTAAACTACTGTAAACAATTCTTGCAACAAAAAATGCTCAATATATGGGGAATTGAACAGTTGGTACTCTGCACACAGTCACAATGAAATCGCAGCAGTGGACCATCTGTTCTGGCACTGTCCAGTTGTGGCTTCTGGAATCAAGAATTGGTTGTTGGTTCATGCTGGCTCTATTGACATGAACATACAGACAATGTTGGTTGGTGATTTAAAGAATCATGATCAATCAAGGGAAAATTTGGTTATTCTCTTGGGTAAAACATTCATCTTTAAGGCTACATCTGGAGAGATAGTATGACTGGAAAGGTTCAAATATTTAGTAAAGCATCACAGCAAGACAAAGAGAAATATTGCATGTGGAGAGTTTAAATATTGCAGCGTACTGGGTAAAAGACATTCTGGAATGTGGATGTTATGGAGTTTCAAGGGACTTGAGGTTGGACGTTGGGATCTCTTTTAGGTTCAGGCATTATGTTGGGCTGCATTGGGTTTGGGCGAAGGGCTGCTCAGTTATAGGTTAGGTTGTGCGCGTGCGTGCGTCTGTGCGTGCGCTAAAGACAGATGCGTGAGTTTGCATGCAGGTATGCATCTGTGTGTGTGAGCCTAAGCAAGCTCAGGTATGTGTATATAAATATGGATCATATGGTGACATGAGATCTAGAACGGTAGGAACTTGAATCAAATCACAAAAAAAAGATAAGTGGGGGAATGTCAGCAAAGGCACACTAATATAGGAGACAGACAGTCACTCAAACACACAGATATAGATACTCAGACAATCAACCACGGAGAGATAGAGATACTCAGACGTCATGCCAAGATCAAAAGACCTATCTGAGGCAATCAGAGGAAAGAATATGTATGCCCTTGAGTCTGGGAGAGGTTACAAAGCCATTCCCTAGCAATTTGAAGTAAATTATTGCCTGACAGATCATCAACAAATGGAGAAAATTCTAGACCACTGGAAATCACCATAGGACGAGTTGTCCCACCAAATTCAGCCCAACTCAGTCTTTACTAACCCGTGGATTACTTGGAGGGATCTAGAGGTCTCTCTTGCCACAGTTAATGTTGAAGTGCATCAGTCAACTGTAAGAAAGATCGTGACACAGAACAGTGACCCAAAACACACAGGCAAAGTTACCAGAGAATGTCTTTAAATGAAAAAATGTAAGGCAAAGTAATGGCCAAGTAACAGTCCAAATCTCAAACCTATCAAAATGCTGTAGGGGGAATTGAAGTGAGCCATGCATGCAAGAAAGTCCTCACACATGACCCAGTCGAAGCAGTACTGTGGAGTGGGCAGAAATCCCTTCCAGTCGATGAAAGAGACTGATTACAAGACAGTTACAAGAAATGGCTCTATGAAGTTATTTCAACCAAAGGGACAAAACACAAAGCTATTGATTGTAGGGTGTACTTATATTCTCCACACAATGAAAACGCATTCTTTGTTAAATTAGTTTACCTTTACCTTCAATATTGTTGAAGTCAAGACTACACATCCATACGTCCAAAAGAAACAAGACAACTTTCCAGGAGGTGTACATGCCTGTGTATATAGACAGACCGGCAAGGCTGCCGGGGTATTTACCAGAGTTTTACCCTGTTGCCAAGCACAGCAGATGGGTGGAACATCCGTGGAACATCCATGCAACACACACACACACACACACACACACACCATGTTTTTACAGCTATCCTCATAGGGACCAGAAAATTGAAATTGCATGCTCCTTTGCACTAATATTAACCCTAAACCTAACCTTAACCTAACCCTAATCAAACCCTAACCTTAACCTCAATAAAATAACATTTATGACTAAACTTTACCTAGGTGTAATGCCTAACCTTCAACCTAAACTTAACCAAAAATGCCTGGACCTTAAAGAAACCCCAAAACAAAAACTCATTGTATGTTTAAATTGTATGTTTGACCCTAAACCTAAACCCTGAGCCAGAAATTGACTTTTGCCTCTATGGTCCCCATGAGTCCAATTTCTTGTGGTTTTACTATACTCATGGGTACATTTGGTCCCCATGAGTATAGTTAGACCTAAAACACACACACACACACACACACACACACACACACACACGAGGCCAGTGGCAACGTCTCACACCCCACAGAGCCAATGTCTGGAAGAATGTAGCATTGTTTACAACCTCCAGTAAGTGGTGTGTGTGTGTCTGTATGTCAGAACTGTCTAATGTGCTGGATCACTTGAGGTCAGAGAAAATATGTCTATTTATGGTGGTCCAGAATTCCGCTATGGAGGCACCGAGCAGAGCTAGGAAATTCCCTGACTGAACTACAGATTCCATATCACACTGTACACTGCAGTAGTTGCATAAAGAATCTATTATGTTAAGCAGATAAAGTCCTACCCAACCTTGTCCCTGTTTGAGGAGATTATACACTCTCATGTGAGTATGATTAAACTGTGATATGCAGACAAGGAGTACATTGTTTCAAACCCAGGAATTTAGGGATGGACAGTACACCTAGTATGAATAGTCCAAAACCATCAGGGGCCCATATGGTTGAGATAAAAAGTACAGACAGGAACCTGAACGAGAAGTTGTACTGTGTTGAGAAGATTAATTCTAAGGTGTGATGTCAGGCTCCATCTTCTCAAAGCCTCCTCGGTGGTCAGCTCGGCAGAGACGGCAGTGCTTAATGCTTCATCATCACCTGTTAGTTTAACAGCCTTGTTTCACAATTGTGCAACCGCAAATCAGTGGTCATCTGAACGCAAATTTACACAAATGTGCAGCCTGCACCTGTTGAGTCTCTTTTTAGGCAGTAATTTACACTCACCCCCTATTGACCTTCTCTACAGCAACCCATGCGACTAGGTAATCCCATGCTGCTAGGTAATCCCATGCGGCTAGGTAATCCCATGCGGCTAGGTAATCCCATGCGGCTAGGTAATCCCATGCAGCTAGGTAATCCGGGTCACAGCACCAATGAAATGGCCTTGCTTCATATTCTGTCCAATTGCCCCATACAGGTTCAGACCAATAGTCCACATTAACAGTCACCAACAAAGCATTGTTAACTTCAACCCACAAAAGTCCTAGCTCTTACAAAACTGAGAAACTACATCTTCAAGGTTTCAAAACGAGTGACTTCACATATTGAAACCCTACCAGCAGGCAAGGCAAACTGGCTAGCATTTACGACAGATTAATTTAGCACTCAGTCTGATTGGTTGTTTAAATAACTTAAAAATACCATTACTGGCTTGCTTGAGAAGTTAATAAGCAGAGTTGTTACATGCCGCTTCCAAGATGAGAGAACAGATGTTGCTGGAAAGGACATAGCTACGGAAAGTGGAGTTGGTGGGGGTGCTGCATCCCCTGACAAGTTTCTGAAGTTACACTGTAGCTTCTGTCTGCCAACATTGTGGGCAAAAAGTTAAACTGTCCTACAGCCAATTGGCATTCACCTCTTGGCCATTCACCACCACTCACTTAGCCATTATCACCAGCCCCTAATCAAAACATCTTGTGGCTATGGGAACTGGTGTTAGAGGGCCAGTAGGAAGTCTTTCCTTGGGTCGAAGGTCTCAATACCCCAGGGCAGTGATTTGGGACTACGCTCTGTGTAGGGCGATGGGTTCCTGATTGGACGTTAAACAATGGCCCTGATTCCCTGCAGTCACTAAACAGCCCATAGCACTTATCATAAAAGTAGGGCCACTGACCCAGATGTCTCGGCTAAATTTCCAATCTGGCCCCTATAACAACATGGCTGCCTAATTGGCTAATACATCCCCTCTCCTCCCCTTGTTTCTATTCCCCATGTGATTCCTGTAAATGAAAATGTGTTCTCTGTCAACCTACCCAGTAAAATAAGGCTTCATTAAATATAAATATGTCCTCCCTTACTCTCCTCCGTTCGTTGAACAAGGCAGGAATAGAAGTCTGCTTTACAGAAGGGCAATGATCGTGTGTGCAATGTGATTACATTATTTACCACCGGGGACATTGCCTCCAGTCTGTCTGCTAGTTGTTATCCCTGGATACCTTTAATTAGTAATGGCTAACCACGTTTAGCGTTTTAGTAATCAGCGACAGAACGGCAGGACACAGTGGAGATAAAAACAACCGGAAAAAGGACACGTTCACCATACCAACGCTACGTGTCATGTTCGTTTGTCCATGTCTCAGCACGTCTTGTCTCTTGGTGAACGACATAACATGACGCATCGCTGTCAGGCCGATACGCCACGATCCAGACGATGTCGCTGTTTTTCATGCAGTTCTCTCATTCGTTCATGACTCAACATTATAATAGTTATGAGATTATAACATTATAATAGTTGAGAAAAAAAGAAAAAGATGAGAATATAAATGACTTCAGAAAACTGCTTCACATCACACTGGTTTAAGCAAGAAAGCATATTAAACTTCAAAGAAATTAGAATTTTTCCATGATCAGGAAGAAGGATGGATGTGATCTATCTTAACAGGGATGCCATTGATTTGACAATCTGGAGTGCAGGTATTAGTCCAAACTCATAGAGTTTGAGTCCAAGAAGTATTTGTCTTATGTAAAACAACTAAAAACATTTTAGTTTCAGGGACTTTGTCACCCCCAATTCCACAACTGTGATTCATGGAAAAAATCTGGATTTTATTTTACCTGTCAAACCATCCTCGTCACTGACCATCAGGCCTTTGGCCCTCCCCGGGCAGGTTGATCACAGATTCAGTGTTAAACTTCACAGTGATTGACCAAAGAGTGGACAGGGTAATATTCAGACTTTCAGAGAACATGCAAAAGAAATAAGACACAGGGTTGTTGAACTTCTGAACATCCCTATGTTGACCGATGACGAAGTGACAGTAAACACATGCGTCACCTCATATATACCAGTGAAACACGAAGTCATGGATGACAACAGAGTTCCTAGTAAGTTATGAACCAGATTTCTATCTGTGCACTGGCAATGATTCTGGATGGCACTGTAGCTACAACGCATTCATGCACTTTTACCTGATTTCACAAATGGCCCGGTCAGAGGTTGAATCGTGGGTAAAATATAAATTTTATACACTGATACAATGTTCTTTTACTTACTATACTCCAGGCACAATGTTTCACCAAAAAACAAAAGCATTTCATTATAGGACTAATTCAAAATCAACAACTGAACTGGTCACAAGCAAAAAGTGGAGGTTTTTGAAGCAATAGACATAGGATTATAGCCACTTGTTTGAAATAGATGACTCTTAGCACTTAAGTGAGGGAAAAAGGTATTTAATCCCCTGCTGATTTTGTATGTTTGCCCACTGAAAAAGAAAAGACCAGTCTATAATTTATTTGAACAGTTAGAGACAGAATAACAACAAAAATATCATGCTTTTGTCTGGATTTTTTTGTTGTTATTCTGTATCTCACTGTTCAAACTAACCTACCATTAAAATTACAGACAGATTGTTTCTTTGTCAGTGGGCAAATGTACAAAATCAGCAGGGGATTAAAAAAAAAATCCCCTCACAGTAGATGGCTATTATATTTGAGTTTCTGGGGTCGATTACCCCTTTAAGAGATAGGGTTGATCACATATCACCGTTAGGTAGCTGCTTTAGTTAATTGTAATTATGAAACTAAGAAGTCATTTTCAACATGAAATGTGTACTGTATATAAAACGCCTCCACACTCATCACCCGAAAACATTGAAATGATGCCATCCATTTAAATAAAGCAAGCTGGAAAGTAAGATTAAGTCGAGTGGTTGGATGAATGGAGCAGCTTTAGCTAACATCTGTTTTGAGGTAAACGCTATACAACATAGTTTTATTGTTGTGATGTTTAATGGCAGACTCAGAGATACAAGTATTTAAAATCCTTATTTTATGTGCAGACTGTACTCATGAAGATGTTACTGTGCAACAGATGAGAAAACAGTGTTATTAACTTTGCTGCTATATTTTTTAACAATTGCCTTGTGGCAGGGTAGGCGTTTTGGCTTTATCCCAATATATAGGCTACACTTTCTGCATTATGTAGTTTTGTGTGTAGCCTTTTCAGCTTGCATTTGAATTCCTTTGGCCAGGTTGTCATCTAATTAATGGTAAAGCATACTTTATTAAAGGCAAATACATAAATCCCAAATGTTGTAATGTTTCTTCCAGGCCCAGGCATTAGAAGTCTAGTAGAATGTTGTTAGATGTTTAGTAGAATGTAGTGTTGTTAAATGTCTACTAGAATGTAGTGTTGTTAGATGTCTACTAGAATGTAGTGTTGTTAGATGTCTACTAGAATGTAATGTTGTTAGATGTCTACTAGAATGTAGTGTTGTTAGATGTCTAGTAGAATGTAGTGTTGATAGATGTCTAGTAGAATGTAGTGTTGCTAGATGTTTAGTAGAATGTAGTGTTGTTAAATGTTTAGTAGAATGTAGTGTTGTCAAATGTCTACTAGAATGTAGTGTTGTTAGATGTCTACTAGAATGTAATGTTGTTAGATGTCTACTAGAATGTAATGTTGTTAGATGTCTAGTAGAATGTAGTGTTGATAGATGTCTAGTAGAATGTAGTGTTGTTAGATGTCTAGTAGAATGTAGTGTTGATAGATGCCTAGTAAAATGTAGTGTTGTTAGATGTCTACTAGAATGTAGTGTTGATAGATGTCTAGTAGAATGTAGTGTTGATAGATGTCTAGTAGAATGCAGTGTTGATAGATGTCTATTAGAATGTAGTGTCGTTAGATGTCTAGTATAATCTAGTGTTGTTATAAGTAAGTTAAAATGGCATGGTGGTTTCCATGTTGCTGCTGAGGAAGTGACGTTTGTCAGTTGTTATTAGATTAGAGTGGCTGCACGGTGCAGGTCTCCGGTGTCTCTACGCCGTGAAAGGATTCATCTCTTGAGTACAGAGTCTATCTTGGGAAAGCTTTCATGTCACAAGGACCTGGACAAATACTGCCCTATTATGGACATTAGGCTCATTCTTTTGCTTTGTAGAACATAGAGGCACTGGTCAGTCCTGGCTTGGCCCAGATGAGTCAAGTCACTCTCTCTCTAAGGGCTTCTGGATTCAGAACATGAAGTGAAGTCAGCAGTTTGCCCTCACTTTCAACCCCGTGCTCTTTCAACTGTCAACCCGCGACCTTTCACACTTGCAACAAGCCTCTTCAAGCTGGCCAAGATCTTCACGTTGAAACGCAGCACGACAAAAACTGCAGGATTCATTCTGTCATCGGCTTACCTCATATTAGCCTGAAGGCCAGTCTCTTTGTGCTATTTAGGAAGACAACCAAACAGGTCCTGGGCCTAGCTTATGTGTTCCACCCCGCGGCACCTGCAAGTCTCTCTCTTTCTACACTATTTTCAAACTAGTTCTTCACGTGTGCACTGCCGGGCAACTCCCCTAGGACATGCATCTACACCCCCCCAAACCAGCAGCTTTCCTCCTGGTCTCCTGCCTGCCAGTCTCCTTGTTTACGGCCTTTTGAGGTGAAGTGAAAACCCAACAATAGAAAACCGCATAAGACTAGTTCCTCTACTGTATTGACTCAGGGTTGGCGATGGCTTCTTACTGATGAGACACAACATGCATTGGTGGCGGTAGGCCCTGAAGAGCTCCTATGCTACAAGGGCTCAGGGTTAGTGTCCTAACAGTCTTACAGAGAAGGTTTACATCTCTCCATACATTGAGGCTGGGTCCTTCATGGAGAGGGCGGTGTTATTATGAAAGGTGTCAGTGTTTAATTCCGTGCCCCGGCTATGAAACATAGCATGTCCGATGTTTTCGCGGCTCAGTGACATTCACACATTAAGAGGCTGTGTGAGACGCCGCTACTGGCTGGGCTACAGGCTGGGGAGATGTGTGGTATCTGGGTCGACATTTATCTTCCTCTCAACACCTGTAGCAAATAGAGAAACACACACACACACACAGTCATGCACATGGCACAGTAACACACACACACACACACACACACACACACACACACACACACACACACACACACACACACGCTTCTTACTACAAATGTACTACAGCAAGGCCCAATTTAGTCAAAAACAGAATGTCCCTATTTTCTGCATGTTACCACATAATAAAATCTAATTAAAAGGTATTTTTTGTCTCAGACGCAGTTTTTGGCTGGTGTGGGATGTCCCAAAGTTGATCTGATTGTAACAGACCAATGACTGTTCACCTAGGCAAGGGGGCTGGCTTTAGACCAGGGCTACCCAATCCTGTTCCTAGAAATCTGCTGTCCTGTAGACTTCCTCTCCAACTCTCATTCAGCACACCTAATACTAATAACTAGCTGGAAGAAAAGAAAAATCAGCTTAGTCACAAATGGCGTTAAACAAAAACCTACAGGACAGTAGATCTCCAGGAACAAGGATAGGCAGACCTACTCTAGAGCATTCCATTGGGACTGTGCATGCAGTATAAATTGCTTATATTTGTTTGGTAATGTCCAAATTACCAGAAAGAGCTTTCCAGGGGTCAGCTGATGCTCTGTTAACATTTCTATTCAATAAACAGACACACAGGCATAGTGTACAGTGATTTAAACAGAAAAACCTACATGGGGGCTTTAAGCGTTGAAAACAAACTGTAAGCTACATAATGTGAATATAACGCAGCGCATTGTTCTGCTAATCCTGCCTAAGGCCTCCTGCCGTCAGCTGTCTTCTGTCAAGAAAGTGGACAGAAATAGAGTTGTCTAGCGGATGGCGAGAGGCCAAGGAGAGCGATTATAGACTACTAGAGCCTAGCCTAGCCACGTAGCAACAGCAGGCAATGTTTATTAACGAAGCACGTTGAACGGCCAATTAAGTAAGAAATAGCCAGACAAACATATGACAGGTAATGAGCGAAGGAACAGAAGGAAATGAAGAGAGGGAAGAAGGGGGAGTGGGCGAGGAAGAGAGAATAATCACAGCATCACGTGCATTCTCCCTCACCAAGTGAATGAAACCAAAGATAAGCACAAATGATTCCATGGGATTTCATCCAAACGAGCATGTAAGAGTTTGCATTTGAAAGTCATTTAACATAATCTTTGTGTGCCATTGTCAACGTGTAATTGCACAAGCTAGCTGTTCAAAAAATTGCACGCTGGTCTAAGATTACTAAATGATGTAATCGGAGCTACAGGCCCTACACTATACCATTGGTTAAGACTGTCATGCCCGTTGTGAAACATACGTATCGCATAGTCATTAGGAATGACATTCTATAGAACAGCCACTTGGAGTTGGGATGTCGGCTACTCTGGATACAACACTGCCATCTATGGGAAGAGACTGCAACATTTCCCTCTGCCCATACATCCCCCTTGACATTCCCCTGCGTTCTGGGCTGGCAGGGTGGCAAGGTGATTACTAAAGGGTTTCGCCGGTCAGCTGGCAGTTTCTCTCTCCTATCATAAATAACATCTCTGTTTCCTGGTGGCTGCTGCTAGGTGTTTATATTATAGAAGTCACCTGGTCATCTCTCCAATCCTAAATAACATCTCTGTTTCCTGGTCGCTGCTGCTAGGTGGTTATATTATAGAAGTCACTTGGTCATCTCCTATCATAAATAACATCTCTGTTTCCTGGTCCCTCCTGCTGGGTCATGGTTACATTTAGAAGTCGTCTGGTAGTAGTAGGTCTGTTATACCTGTCATGGTACCAAGGTTTAATGGACTGACGGATTCTGTTTAAATTTCCATTGCTTAATGAATTGCTTAATGAATCACACTGATGGCTAATGTACATTAAGTGCTGTAGAGAGAGAGAGAGCGAGAGGGGGAAAGAGACAGTGAGAGAGAGGGAAGGGGAGAGACATTGAGAGAGAGTGAGAGAATAATGAGAACTGATGGCTGCCTAATACAAATGGATATAGTCAATCTCCTGGCCACTAAGTACAGGTGAGGACAAGTTGTGGCTAATCCTCTTTTTAACATAATCTCCTTGGACTTTGAAAATTGATAGGTTTAACTGATTAGAAACAGGATAAGTAGGACAGTTCTAATTCAAGTCAATGATTTGTCTGATCTATTCACTCAATTTGTATGCATTTAAACTGATCCAATAGGCAGAATCTAAGCGGGTCCTTATAAAACTCTGATGAGGCTAATGACACGGCCTCCTGTCTCTCCACCAGAATGTCCATCAAAGAGACCGTCATTATCCATCCGGACTGTGTACATATAGCGTGTGTGAGTGTGCGTATGTGTATGTATGTGTATGTACAAGCCTTGAAGTAGAGAGCCATGCAGGCCAAAATGTGTACGTGTTAAAAGGGGAATGTGTATTCCACTGTTTTGACCACCCCTCTTATCAAAAAGTATACAGGTCTTAGCCCTCCTAATTTGACCTGACATTTAAAATGAAACCAACAAAGCACAGGTTCTTGCTCAAGGTGTCTTTACTTAGGCGGTCTTTACTCAGGGCGTCTTTACTCAGGGCGTCTTTACTCAGGGCGTCTTTACTCAGGGCGTCTTTACTCAGGGCGTCTTTACTCAGGGCGTCTTTACTCAGGGCGTCTTTACTCAGGGCGTCTTTACTCAGGGCGTCTTTACTCAGGGCGTCTTTACTCAGGGCGTCTTTACTCAGGGTATGTCCTTACTCAAGGCGTCCTTACTCGGCGCATCTGTACAATGTCTTTCTGCCACATTATCATAATACCACAACTGCCTGGGAGAGCAAAAGGTGACATAACCATGTTCCCTCTCAAAACAAAGCCTCTCCCTCATAACAAAGCTCCATCATCAAAACAAAGCTCCTCTTACAAAACAGACCTCCTCGTTCATAACAAAAGCTCCGACTTCAAAATAAAGCTCCTCCTTCACAATAAAGCACCTCCTACAAAAAAAAGCTCCCTCAAATGTATGCAGAAGCCAATTATATAAGTCGAACTTACACTAAATCTACAAACCCCTCTCCTCTGCAGAAAGGGAAAAGATTCATGGTGTTAAAAATATGATAACAATGATGCGTGGAAAGGGAAGGCCACAACAAGCAAGGAGACAGAAAAGAGCAATATTTCCTGGGGAAAGAAACAAGGAAGAACGAGAATACAAAGAGAGATAAGACTGTGGGCTTATCCCAGTTAGCGACACACACACACACACACACACGGAGTAAAGGAACTCGGCTGGCCCGAGTCTGTTATTGGGCTCTAATGAATTAAAAGGACGTTGTGTTATTTTATCCAGCGATGTAATGTAATAAAGAAGCAAAGCCTGTCTTCAAGCTGTTCATTTTGGGCTGTTTCTTTCTCCCTCACAGCACCTCTCCTCCACAGCCAAATCCTCCACTTGTTCTCCTCCTCCACTACCTTTCTGCACCCACACCCACACCTCACGCTCCTATCTCCTCCTATCTCCTCTTCTCTGCCCCATCCTTCCACCTGTCCTCCCAGTGCCCCTCTCCCCCTCCTCCCATTTCCATTCCTTCTCTCCTCACTTTCCTCCCTAGTCTCTATGGTTACAGCATCCTTCATCAGCCCTCTTCTCTGGCTCTGATTCCCTGTCCAGGCCAGCTGATGTAGGGGACGGATAAGGCAGTCCACTTCAGAGACGCTGGCTGCCCCTTGGGGATGAGACCTTTATCTGACTCTGTGTGTGTGTGTGCGTGTCTGAAGATGGGAGAGAAATACTTGCCCGAGGTCAACAGTCCTGTTAAACCACTCTGGAAGTAGAGGACAAGCTTTAACAAATCGGGCACCATGCCAACCGTTTGTAAATACATTTTTAAAAAAATAAACACAGCATGTATGTAGGATTTATTTTGCGCCTTCGGGAAGTATTCAAACCCCTTTACTTTCTCCACATTTTCCTGTGGTGTAGGATTCTTTTTTAATTGGTTAAATATATTTTGCCATCAATCGATGCACAATATCCCATAATGGCAAAGCAAAAACACGTTTTTTTCCATTCTTGAGGTGACTCTAGAACTTGACAGGAGTCCACCTGTGGCAAATTCAATTGACTGGACATGATTTTAAAAGCCACACACCTGTTTACATAATATTCAACAATTCAAAATGCATATCAGAGCAAAAACCACACCAATAAGTCCAAGGAGCCCTCTGAAGACCTCTACGATAATATAGCATCCACACATAGATCTGGGGAAGGTGTGAGTGTATATATACACTATGATATATAGATATATATCATAGCTGATGTATATCTATATAGCTGATGTTGATTGGTTACCTCTTCCCGCTCTCCAGTGGCGTTCCCTGCTCTCTATGCACTCCCTTCTGTCCTCCAAACACTCGGCAGCTGTGGTTCCTGCCGTCCCATTGGAGAATGAGGTGGGTTGTAATTCAATTACCCAACAACCCGTTCCAGTTGCTCATTAACACAATTTAATCAAAGCCTATTCTATTAGTGCAGGCACTGTGATGGTGATGTTGCTGCTACACACAATTCAGTCTGTCATCGACAATGCCGCACGCCGCAATTAGACTCATTGTCAGCAGGGCTAGGTCTCTAAGTGCCACGTCTTTAAGTATTACAGAGAAAGAGAGAGAAAGCGAGACAGAAAAAGTAAAAATTGAAATATTTTGGTGACAACTTGCTGCTACTAAAACATTCAGAACCTTAGCAGAGCGTCTGCGTCGTAGTAGAGGGAAAAACGAGACAACCTCTGTGAGTGCGGATGGAAAGCATTAGCCTGCTGTGTACCAGAAGTATTCCGATGGACATATTTCCATTTTAAAAACCTGCTCCGCACTCGCATTCAACCTGCCCTGGTAATTACAGATGCCTGGAAATCAACAGAGACGCAATCAAAACGTGCCATGTCATTTTCCAACCTCACCTTCCAGCTGTCTCGCTGATTCAAAAGCAAGCCGCATGGTTTCCATGGAAACACAATTCCTGATATTCCCCGAGTCTTTGATAGGAATAATTTGGAAGTGCAAAAGACATGGGACAAGGAAGGATCAGCGTTGGGTCTGGAGAAGCAGAGAAGTAAGGAAAGTCATCTAAAAAAAAGCACCCGTTGGGATGTGCTATAATGAAATTAAATAATGTTCTAAATGTCATATTGCTATCCCGCCAAAAAACATGTATTACTAAGTGTTAGGCTACTAAGCCAGTTAGTCCATTTGCTAAATAAGAGCCCTGACTCTTTCCCTCTCCAACAAATTATCACATTAACCTCTCCATATTGTATGCCTGGCCTGATCCAATATCGTTCTACATCTTGATATTTCCCCAATACCACCACCTTAATTAAAACAGGAGGTTAGTAATACAAGCAACATGACAGATAACGTTCATATGTTTAATCACGGTCTCAGTGAATAGAGATGTTGAGGCTATAAGTCATTCTGGTGTTGGAGGGGAGAAAGAGATGAAGAATGCCACTGAGATGGTGATTTTTTTTAAATACGAAATGTGTGTATATATATGTATATATATATATATATATATATATATATATATATATATATATATATATATATATATATAT
>JACXGJ010014637.1:0-14502 GCA_016801105.1 Esox niger
CACCTGTAGATGGTTATAAAACCTACATGTTAATATAACACCTGTAGATGGTTATAACAGCTGCAGGTTAGCATAACACCTGTATATGGTTATAAAACCTACATGTTAATATAACACCAGTAGATGATTATAACAGCTGCAGGTGATAATAACAGCTGCAGGTTAGCATAACACCTGTATATGGTTATAAAACCTACATGTTAATATAACACCTGTAGATGGTTATAAAACCTACATGTTAATATAACACCTGTAGATGGTTATAAAACCTGCAGGCTAATATAACACCTGTACATGATTTTAAAACCTGCAGGTTAATATAACACCCATAGATAATTAAACATGTTTTCTAATATCAGTGTGTGTCAAAGGGGGCTGATGAGACAGAGAGGAGACCAAGTGTGTGTGAATGTGTGTGTTCCCAGAGGACAGACAAGTTCTATTCCAAGGTAACAACACTCTCTGCAGCTGGTTTTCTGCACATAGATGCCTGCAGACAAAAGTCAGTGATGCTCACCACCTGGACACACACGCACACACACACACACACACACACACACACACACACACACGCAAACACTCAGTACGTTATCACTGTCTGAAACAGCATCTGGACTCTGTGCATGTGAAAGTAAACAAAAAAAAGTGTTTAGAATTGTTGGTTTGAGAAGAGGAGAAGCTGCTCGATGTAATATCATTTTAAAAGTATTTTGTGTATGTGGAGCTCTTTCTGTCTTTCTGTTTGTTTTTAATTATTTTTAGGCCGCACCAAACGCTTATTCTCAAAATTATTCCACACTATTATTATTCACGTCTCTCTCCAGTTGTACGTGACTGAGGGAAAGTGAACTTTCATACATGTCTGGAAACTGAAGGGAATGTCCCGGAAGAGTTCATCTGTTTTCACAGACAAAAAATGTACTGATTAGAAATCAAAATCAATCTGGTTTAACTTGGATTTTCATTCGCTATTTTTTCTCCTCTCATCCTCTTTCTTGTCCTGTTCTCGTTTCTTCTCTCTCCTCTCTTCTGTCTTCTTTCATCCTCTGCAGACAATAACATCTGTATACTTCCTCTCGCTGGGCAGTCATTGTCCTGTGTTAGAGCCTGGCCCTGCATGCTGGCTGTAGATAACTTCCTGTGTTAGCATAAGAGGACCTGCAATAACCAAAGTACTCAAAATGGACCACTCGAAACCGAAGATGGGATTTTCTGGTGGTGATATCTCTCCCCTGACACATTCACGGTTTCCATTAGATACCACTGCCAAAAAGTGGAAATATAACAATAACAAAAAACTAATAAAAACATGCTTGGTCTTCATTTTGAATAAAATTTCCATCCAGATTTTAATTAGATATATTGCAGATACAGGGTGAAACTAGTTGATTTTGTCTGTCCCCCCAAGACCCGATCATCAGTTAAAGGCGCAAAACAAATACTGTATACGTTTTTTGGCGCAGCTCAAAACTGTTGTTAGACATTCATGCGCATTTAAATGCTGTTGCCAGACAATTTTATCTAGAGATTAACATAATTTGTTTTTTAATTGCCTGATATGTATAACCGATTTTTTTCCTCTACCCTGGCAATTAAATCCACAGGTAAAGGGGGAAACAGTTTTATGTTTAGAAAATTTACTTAGAGTGCTCTACTTAGTAGAGTTGACTTAGAGTGCTCTACATAGTAGAGTTGACTTAGAGTGCTCTACTTAGTAGACAGCGGAGATTGGACTTGTCGTGCTTTGAGGTTTAACATAATGCCTGGCAATGCAGACGCCTGATAACGGTGTGAGCAGTTGAAATAACTAACTGACATACAGATGGACATTTACATGTACACCAACAGGGGACAGGATTTAGGTCGGAGTGCAGCCGGATTGGGATCTGTCCTAACACTGTGCCAGATCCTTTTGGATCCAACCCAGAATCCTACAGGACACCTGGGATCATGTTCTGCTGTTGTTCATTGTATCCAAACACTGTGTGTGTGTGTTTGGGTGTGTGTCGTCTAATGTGTACAGCGGCACTTTGCTCTGTAACTTTAGCTACAGCTTTGACACAGTACAGGTATGTCCTCACTTTAGTTCCCGATACGTCCCCTGGGGTCGACAACACCGATAATCTCAGAATAATCTGGGGAAGTATTCTGTTAGCACTTTTGTCTGAAATTTATGGCTTAGTTTAAAACACACTGCTTCTGTTCTTGTCCTTATCCCATGCTATTCTAAGTTTGGTTAAAATGTAGTATGTGTGTCCTTATAAGATAATAGATGTCATAGATGTTAGATGGCAGAACAGAAGCAGCCATCCTATGCCCTACATGAGACCCTCCAGGAAGGTGGACCTAATAGCAGATCTAGCAGAATTCTCCTCAGTGGAACTGTTTCATTTAGCCTTATTTTGACTCAGAATACATTCTCAGTTCCAGAAACTTTCTGGGGAGCAATTACACTGAAAATTACACTGAACTGCCTTGCTCAGGCACCAAACCTGTTGTTTGACTACCAACCATTCAATTACTGGTCAGATGTTTTAACCACAGTGAACCCCTGCCGACCCAAGTTAAGGAATAGAAAATACTTTCAACAGTAGCCAATAAGAAAAAAATATATATACATAATATGAAATACTCTAATGTGGAGTAGAATTCAGTATATCCAATTCAAAATATACACCAGTTAGTGTTGAATTTGGACAGTATATGAACAATATGTACAAAGCAACACAGAACATACACAAATGTCATTTAGGACATCTGGATGGAAGAAGGGAAGGAGAGAAGACAGACACTCTTTAGATATTAATGCCTCCATGATGAGATGGCCTCCTTGCAACTCTGCCTACCCTGGATAATTCATTCTGTAGTGAATGGCAGAGAGGTGATAGGGTTCAGGTGTTTAGGGCTTTCGGTCTGAGGACAGGGTGATAGGTTAGGGAGATATAGGTCTGTTCTGAGGACAGGGTGATAGGTTAGGGAGATTTAGGTCTGGTCTGAGGACAGGTTGAAGGGTTATGGAGATATAGGTATGGTCAGTGGTAATGAGTTAGGTGGTTAGGCGTTGGCCAAGGTTAGTGAAGTGGTTTAAGTTTAGCGAGGTGGTTATTTAAGGTTAGTGAGGTGTTTACATAAGGTTAGCGAGGTGGTTATTTAAGGTTAGCAAGGTGATTATTTAAGTTTAGATAGGGGATTATTTAAGTTTAACAAGGTTGTTATTTAAGGTTAGCGAGGTGGTTATTTAAGGTTAGCGAGGTGGTTATTTAAGGTTAGCGAGGTGATTATTTAAGATTAGCGAGGTGGTAATTTAAGTTTAGCGAGGGGATTATTAAAATTTTGCTAGGTTGTTATTTAAGGTTAGCGAGGTGGTTATTTAAGGTTAGCGAGGTGGTTATTTAAGGTTAGCGAGGTGGTTATTTAAGGTTAGCGAGGTGGTTATTTAAGGTTAGCGAGGTGATTATTTAAGATTAGCGAGGTGGTAATTTAAGTTTAGCGAGGGGATTATTAAAATTGTGCTAGGTTGTTATTTAAGGTTAGCGAGGTGGTTATTTAATAAGGTTAGCAAGGTGGTTATTTAAGGTTAGCGAGGTGGCTATTTATGATTAGTGAGGTGGTTATTTAAGGTTAGCGAGGTGGCTATTGAAGGTTAGTGAGGTGGCTATTGAAGGTTAGCGAGGTTGCCATTTCAGGTTAGCGAGGTGATTATTTAAGGTTAGCGAGGTGGTGAGTCAGGACTTTTGTTAAGCCCAAATTTCCAATCCAGTCAGTTAGGAGGAAATAATTGTTGGTAATGAATGAGTGCTTGCTACTTTATACCCAGACATAGCTGGAAAAATTAATGTTTGTTAGTACAAAAAACTTGGACTGTACTATGCAGGATTACAAATGACTGAGTACCATCAATTTGTTCAGTGTTTGTATGTGTTTTGTTCATGACTGTATCGAGAGATGTAATGTACTTTGTGAGGAATAATCAAAATTAAGAAATGTTAATGGAAAAGTTAACTAAACATATGGTTAAATCAAACATATGGATAATAATTCTTACAGTGGAAAACAAACTCTTCTGACAAATCCCAAAATTTACCATGACAACTGTGCCATTCAGTGACCAATCCGCCGTCTCTAAAGGAAAAGTAATAAGTATTGTTTCCTGTCATGTCGCTGTTTATGGGAGAGCAGCTCTAGCATGTAGAGAAAGACACATGGAAGTACTTCTCTTCACTCCAATAAAGTCATTTAAGATCTTTTTCTTTCTTTCTTTCTTTCTTTCTTCCTTCCTTTCCTTCCTTCCTTCTTTTCATCCCCCTCCATCTATCTTGCTCCCTCTCTCTTCCAACCTCCAGTTCCCTCCTACTCGTCAAAGACCCTCCCAGCCCAGGTCCCCCACATGTCAGCTGATCATCGCTTCAACTTGACATCCTGACCCGAACATTTAATTTATTGATCTTTATTTTATTCAGCTGTAAGGAGACCTTTGCTCCTCTAAATTAATCCAGGTTAATATAACCAGTCCCACCCACCATGAATGACTCTCTCTGTTATACCCACTCCGCCGAAGCCCGGCCACCCAGCTTCATGGGAATCTGCAGTGAATTAGAAAATCTGTCAATGGGAGGGACAAGAGAAGAGGGGAAGGAGCGAGCAGTTGGGTCGGCGTGGATATGCAGTGTCACTCCACCTGTAAAAGAAATGCTCTTTTGTCCATTATCTGCCTCGGCAGTTGGCTTACCTGGCCAGGGTCAAACTGGAGGTCAATGACACGGACAGGCTGGGGGTGGAGTGACTGGTAGGGGGTGAGGGAGGTCAGGTGGGCCAGGTGAGGCTGAGGATGAGGTTTTAGGGAGGTGAGGCGGGCTGAAGGGGTGGCTGTTGTTAAACTCTGGGCTGCAGAGAGAAGAGAGAGAGAGAGGTCCCATCCTGCTGTTCCTCTCTCTATAAAAACATATTCAGGAGAGTAACTGGATTGACAGAGATTACCTATATTCAAATTACTAGTAGGTTCACAGTCATTCATCGGCACTGAGGATAAATGTAAAATGTAGCTACAGATCCATGAGGTCATCCGAGGTCCAGAGGTCCATGGCACACACCCCATGCTCTCCCATGAGAGCATCTGAAGAAAGGGCACTTTAACCTGGCTCTTGTCCTCCCTCAGGACCCAACACCCCACCCCAGGCATGATTACCTCTCCTCTGAAACCGCCTGACTCCCAAATGTCTTCCCATTTCCTTAAGGACTAGGGCACAACCTTCTGACCAGAGGGTGCACTTTGGGACACAAACATTGCCTTTATTGTTGAGTGTTATTTACATTTACGCTGTTGGGTGTTATTAACATCCAAGCAGTGCAGATTTGGACCATGCTGGCCTGGGAATATCAACTGCTCTTTTCCATAATCACAGCAATTAATATAATACCCTAAAAAATTAAGTAAAATTTTAGGAAGGTTTTCAAAGGTAATAACAGACAGTAACAGCTTTATTCCTCTCAATCCTTTAATCTCTGCGTGATGCATCAAAAGGAAAGTATTTTTTGTTTGCTAATACCAAGAATAGTTATACGATTAAATTACAATAAAACAATGATGTATAACCTCTTTTGAATCTTAGCTACTAATCATTTGGAATAATTGCTGAAGAAAACATTGAATAACACAAAATATGACTCATGTTGTTTATATGTTAACGACTAACAGACGCCATTTTGACCAAAAACGTGTTTGAGCCACGTGGGTGTTCCCACGGATGTGACAGGTGTGTCCAGAAAATCTCCCGGCCAGGAGGACTTCCTCCTCCTGTGTCGCCAGGCAGACATGGTGCTAGGAACGTCTTCGGCTAACCCATTCAAATTACATTTATTCGGGATTAATTTCACTTGTCTGTTTCAAAAGTATTTTGTTTTGTCTTTGGATTTTGTGAGGTTTGAAGACTGAGAAGAAGATTTGCCTAATTTGACGGTATGTTTTTTTTTTGTCCAGTCAAGCATTTGACAACAACTCCAACTAATTGAGACAGGCAGCATAGCCTTTGTTCTCCGCAGCGCAAACCTGACTGCAAATGAAACAACGCTGAACTGATTACTGAGCTGAGTGGGTTTGTTTGTGTGTTTGTGTGTTTGCATGTGTGTTGTCCAACCACGGATGATTCATTTTTGCAAACAAAAGCTAAGACAAATATCTTCATAGGGACATGAATCACTCTGGGGAAATGTGTCCTTTTCATGTGGTAAATAAAACCATTTGTGTCATCCAGAGTACTAGCTCCACCCAAACACTGGCCATGCATATGGCATCCCAAATGACACCCTATTCCCTGATGGCCCTGGTGACAGGTAGTGCACTATAAACGGAACAGGGTGGCATTTGGGAGCCGGCCAAATGCTACGCTAACCATGCACTGATCTCTGGATGTCCCCTCATTGACTCAGCGTTGTCAGTGGATTCACTAACTGCCTTTAGTGGGTTTCAGGGAAAGAGAGAGGAGGGAAGAGGGAGAGAGAAGGAAGGAATGAGGGGAGAGAGAGGGGCAGAGAGAGACAGGAAGGGAGGGGAACATGATGGCCAGGCAGATCACCTGTTGCCCAACCGAAATAGGACACATTTTAGATTCTTTTTTAGATTGGGGCAGTTCCGAGGCAAACCTGGGGCAGGACTGGGGCAGAACCGGGGAAGGACTGGGGCAGAACCGGGGCAGGACTGGGGCAGAACCGGGGCAGAACCGGGGCAGAACCGGGGAACAACCCGGGGCAGAACCGGGGAAGGACTGGGGAAGAACCGGGGAAGAACCGGGGCAGAACCGGGGAAGAACCGGGGAAGAACCGGGGCAGGACTGGGGCAGAACCGGGGCAGGACCGGGGCAGAACCGGGGTAGAACCGGGGCAGAACCGGGGAAGGACTGGGGCAGAACCGGGGCATCTTCTCAATTTATACATTTCTCAATGACTTTTCTCCTCTCTATTCCACTTTACTCTTTCCCTCTCTTGCCCTCTGTCCTTACTCTCTCATTCTCTCACTCTTTCTCCTTCTCTCTACTATATCTTTCTTTGTTCTTTCTTCTCCAGCTTCTCTCTATCACTCTGCCTGTCTCTCGTGGCCCAGTTTCACTGCACTTCCTGTCCCAGTCCTTAATAACCCAGTCCCTAACAACCCCCACACTAATTATAGTACATGGCATGAATATAGTTATGTGGTCCATGTGGTCAGTTTGGGCACAACCTTTCTGTCTCTGACCTTTTCTTTTTTCTCTTTGCTGTTCCGTCCGTGCAACATAACCACAGAGTTACGAAATGAGTGGGATCCCCTTCACTGCTAAAACCAATTACCATGAAACACCAAAACGTATGGCATTCAAGCTGCCAGCAGCTTCAAGGAAACAGAACCTTAACTTGGATGGGGTTTTGAAACACACCGCCCTGAAAGCTTTTAAAACATTCCATGGGTCATTACGACACCACTTAACCAGGAACCTGCTTTAACATGGATAAGGCGTTTCCAGTGTAATTTACTGCAGCATTTGATTAATTATTCAATCTAATTATCAAATCTAATTTGATGTTAATCGGTGGTTTATTGCATTGCTAATTTGGTCAGTTTAACACAGTTCGGCTGGTTTTGTTCGGCCCTGTGTTCAATCCATATAAAATAAGTAAAGCTTGTCACTCAAATATAGAAATGTGGAAATGCTTTATTTTGTTATTTAATGTAAGGTTTTTATGTTGATTCCTCATGACCAACTACATACGAAAAACTGCCAATTAATTAATGAAATTATATTTTCGTTCTTCGAATAATCTTATATCATGTATAATATCACAATCACATTTCTTCTACCCCAAAAAATTATAAAAATGCTACATTATAAAAAAAAAAATATATATATATATATATATATATATATATATATATATTTTTTTTTTTGCATTCATTTATATTCATCAAGGCCTAATTATTATTTATCACACACATTATTATTTATTGTAATTGAACTTATTTTTTATAATTGTAGTTATTTATTTACTATTAAAGTGTGTGTGTGTTTTTTGTATTTCTGATTGAATTAAATGTACCATCTTACTGCCTCCAAAACTCATGGATTTATCTCATTCCCCTGTTGTCCCCATTTCACTCTCACTTCCTTGCCTCCTCCTGGTTATAATCTCACTGCACTAAACACTTAAAGATAATATTTCTATGTCTCCTGACCCAACAAACCCTCCAAACATGACCTCCTCGCCAAGCAACAAAAACAAACTAACACAGGAAACACCAAAACTGAATATGTTTCAGGGATTTGTTTCTTCATGTGAGTCCCTTCATTCTCACAGAAGTGCGTTGTTGGAATCTCTTCTTCGGTTTTGGCCAGACGCGGCTCTCGTTGGTTGTAATCTCAGATTAAAGTACATAATCACAATGCTTAAAATACCAAAGACAGAGCAGCAAAAGGAAAAATGAAGTCATCTTCATTGGACTGCTCTCAAGCATCAAATCACATACTTCTCCCTACATAATGCCCTTATTTGCATGGGTAGCTGGGGTAAACAAGTGCACTATGTGGAATTCGGGTGCCATTTGGGACGTAAACTCAGTCAGATGAATCCCTTCATTTTAATGCAGTCCTATTCATGCTCAGTCCTGCATTCAATTTGCAGCTCACTCCACTGCCATATTAAAACACAATAAACCAAAAACAAATATTTGTTTTTGTTTCTTCCCTGGACGTGTAGCTCTTTGAAATACTATCCAGCCACTCTCGTACTTAAACTGTGGTGCTGTGAAATCTAAAGTGACATTGCTTGGCGTTCTCCGCTCTTCTGTCTCGTCTTTTTCTTCCCTCTCTTTTTCGCTCTCCCTCCAATTTTTCCTCTCTGTCTTTCTCCATTCTTTCCCTCTCCTCTGCTTTTTTCTTCATTCTCTCTCTCTCTGTCCACGCCCAGTCCAATCTCTCCTCGACCTGCTACTTAATGTCAGTGTTTCAGATATTTAGCATATGGAAAATATATTGGGGCTTTTTTTCTCCATCTGGTGGGTGTTTAATGTGTAGTGGTGTCTTAGGGCTGTAATTAGTGTTTCCATTAAGACTGTAGCACTAGCAGGATCTGTCAATCTGGTGGTTGGAGCCATGCCATCTCCATCCTCTGACCTCAATGCCAGCTTCTACACCCTATTCCCTATATATTCCACTACCTTCCACCACAGCCTATGAGAACACCAGGTTCTGGAGGAAAGAAGTGCCCCTAATAGGGAAGTGATGCCATTTGGGAGTCAAAATTCACCACCAACCGAACGAGGGAACATTTGTACATCTAACAGATGCACGGGCAACTGACGGCCCCCATCCCCTCTTTTTGTGGCCCTCTGATGAATTTGGATGATACCTATTACAGCAATATCAAAGTAGTGAAAACCTCCAAAAACATATTGTGTTCAAAGGTTTAATAACATGGCAGCGAATGTGCAGAATCCCGGGAAAGATTAGCAGAGAAGAAAAACGTCACGTTGGTCAATATTTTAAATTGCCCAGATATATGTGAACTAGCATCAGGCCTAGTTTACTTTAACTGTTTTTGTTAATAAGTTCATTTGTGGCCCCCGGATGTTATTCCAAGTTACCTGAGGCCCCCATCCAGCTTGCCCATCCCTGATCTAACACAATAGCTCTTAAACAAGAGTTGTGTTGCGTGTGAACTCTTTTGTAGTTTTTGCGTATATTTCCCCATGTTGTGGAATCAGGGTTACCGTTTTAGCCTCCAGGGGGACTGTCACTGATATGATGGAGCTCTCCTCTAAATTGGGCGACACTGAAACATCACTGGGACATTGTTCCCTAGTTCATATCCACCTCCATGAAAACACCTCTTCCCCAGGGCAGTTCCCAGCCTGTCTCACCCCTACATCCCTCCCACCCTCTGTTACCCCTCCCTGGGTATTGATGGAGGAACAATGCCCTGCACTGGACCTTTAAACCTCACAGCTTTGTTCAACGCCTCATGCTTTTGTTTGTCTGTAGCCCAGCTCCTTGACATTCACCAGAAGGGCAGATCTGACATAGTGCAACAGATATTATAAAAAACAGGTGGATTGTGTGTGCAGATTTGGCCTAAGGAATTGATGGTTAGTAAATCCTGGAACAAATTACAAAAGATGGATTTTTCTCTGTGGTGTTTGAAGTAACTGTAGCAGGCTTGGCTCTAATAAAACTCGAGCCCTGTACGCCTATACCCTGTACCCCTATACCCTGTACCCCTATACCCTGTACCCCTATACCCTGTATCCAGCCCTATACCTCAGCCCTATACACCAACTATACAATTGCCTGATACACCAACCCTGTACCCTATACCGTGTATCACTATCCCTTACACAATATCCTATACCCCAGCACTACACCTCCGCCCTACAGCCCAGCCCTATACCCCAGCCCTATACCCCAGCCCTATTCACCAACTATACATCAGCCAGATACCGCAACCCTGTACCCCAGCCCTATACCCCAGCCCTATACCCCAGCCCTATACACCAGCCAGATACCGCAACCCTGTACCCCAGCCCTAAACCTCAGCCCTTTACTTCAGCCCGATACACCAACCCTGTACCCCAGCTCCATAACCCAGTGCTGTACCCCATCATTGTACCCCAGTTCAGTACCAGTGTGTAACATGATTGTGTAGCATAACAGCATTCTGACATTCAACAGCATTCAATGGTACTTTGATATTTCATGTTGTGGGACATATTGCTGATAATTATCTATAGTCATCTTCAGCCAACACGGGTAAGATTACAAAAATGTGTAAGCTGAACAATAGGAAACCATAACATGCTCTTTGGAAAATCACCAGATTTATTATAATCATTCTAGAAATGAATTATTTGGTAGGCGTGGAAGGAGAGAGAAAATGGTATGGAAAGAGTTCCTTCCCCAAAATAAATGAATCTGGTCTATTCATAGCTCCATGAGTTTATTAAATAAAGTGTTCTGGATCAGAACCATTTTTGGAAAGTCTTGACATTTAAAAAAATATAACGTTTTTATACGTAAAACTGGTACAGTTGTTGAAATCTGATGAATTACCAGCTAGGTCTATTTCTGTTCTGGGGGTTGATGAGTAACTTGTTAAGCAATTCTTTTTGTAGTTTCACATCAGATATGAATAAAAATCATGGCTGTCAAAATGTTGTGTCACCCTGATGGAACAAACTGCGTGACACCGGAAGGCTTGACAAGCTGGCTGTCTCATCTCCCCGACATCCGAAGCTCATCGTCCGCTGTCTCTGTTGTTAAGAATCCTTTATATCCCAATCCTTTTGTCCCAAATGGAATCCTGTTCCTTTCTACCACACTTCATTTGACCACGACCCATGGGGAACAGGGTGTCCTTTGGGACGCCTTCTTTGCTTTTCCAAATCCCAATCGTTAACATTCCGGTGCACAAATCCAACCTCCTTTTCATGTAAGTACAAACTACACAGTGAATTCCCTCTAATAGCGCATATCAATTGCTATTAAAAAAAAGATGAGGGGACTTTGAGAGAGGAGTTGCAGGCAGAACCAGGGGGTCCGATTATCCCTCTAGAGTCTCGGTCTCTAACAGGCCCGGTAAACATTGCCATGTGAGTGATTTGGCCCAGATGGAAGCATCTACGTATGATTGCTTGCCAAATTGCACCCTATTCCCCAAATGGCAGTTCTGTACCAATGGTCTACCGGGCCGCGTAGGGAACAGGCTGCCATTTGGGATGCACACTAAGTGTCCAAGGGAGTTAGAGTGAGGCTGGGGTTCAGGGTGATGGCAGGATACCTGGCCCACCTCAGGATCCCAGCCTCATTAAGGGATTACTGTCCCAAGTGGGTTTTACAGTCACTGCATAATGGGATGCAGAAGGTCGATGGAACCAGTTCTGAAGGGAAGGTGAACGGACCGGCACGACTAATGTACGATGACCAAAATAAAGATGCCATTTTGTTGCGAGGCACAGACATTAGCATGTGTGTGCCTTTAGTTTTCCATAAAACATGGACAAGCTAGTTAATTAAGATATTAATTATTCACTTTGCCTATTTTCCATCCAAATGATGTCCGTTACCATCATAGTGACTATCTGAATGTCCGATAACATGTTCCAGAGAATCTACAGAATACAGAACATATTTCCATTATCTGGTCATATATAAAGTCATTTGTAAATTGTAAGGAACTGTTCATTTGTAAAATAATTTGTCATTTGTAAGGAACTGTTCATTTGTAAGCTAATTTGTCATTTGTAAAGAATTGTTCATTTGTAAGGTCATTTGTAATTTGTAAGGAACTGTTCCTTTGTAAGGTCATTTGTAAGGGCCTCTGATATAGGTAACTGTCCGTAACTCCTTATCTTAGCATTTGTTTGACAGCATGGCTTGGGGGCATCTTACATTAAAACATAACACATTCCCATGGTCCGGAGACGTTCCCATGGTCCGGAGACGTTCCCATGGTCCGGAGACGTTCCCATGGTCCGGAGACGTTCCCATGGTCCGGAGACGTTCCCATGGTCCGGAGACGTTCCCATGGTGAAGCTAGTGTTTTAAATGGCAACTTATGAGTTTATAGCGCCAACAAATTTGGTTGTGGCGATTGTCACGGTGACAAGACAACCTCCACGATGACTCCGGGCCGATTTGGTTATATCTGAGGCTCTGTTTGTCTGAGCAGAAAATAGCTATGAACAGCACGTTCCCCTGGCTCTCTCCTTTTGTTTGATTTATCACGAACAATTGTCACGAGGCTGGTTGCAGGACACAAACGGAGAGGCAAACGGGTGATAGTGATCCATATTTTATGGTGAAAGAAAACAAAAACAAACTTACATCAGCTCCAGTGACTGGGTAGCGTGGCATAAAGCAGACAAACCAGAACAATCCAACAGTCCACATAAATAGGTTCCCCAATTGGAGGCAACAATCCACACCTGCCTCCAATTGGGGAGACCCAATCACATAGAGATGCCTAGAGGTATCTCTTCTTGTTCCGTCCTGACTATGGCCCCAGCCAGTGCAAAGATGGCTAGGGGCATGGCCAGGACGTGACAACAATATTTGCAGGTCTTAATGATGTCTGTCTCTTCAGGGCGTCTGATCTCCACAAATAGACAGCAAACGACGCATTCGGTTAATGCATTTATTTTAAGGACATATATTGCCTGGTATACAAAACTTCCATGGAAAACAGTAAAAGAAATATGCGGTATACAAGAAAATAACGGAAATCAGGAACCACAATGACATGACCAAATTCAATGAGGTGCACTTGATGATAGACCAATATGGATTAATACCTAAATCTATCAGTAACACATCACCCTAACCAATTCATCTAACCAATATAGCTAACCTTAACCAATATATCTAACCTTAACCGATATATCTAACCTTAACCGATATATCTAACCTTAGCTGATTTATCTTACCCAACCCATAATATCCATGTATGGCTGCCTATAAAACTGGCATGCTTGTATTTATAGATGATGTAACCACTGATGGCAGCAGAAGAATGAGTTCTGAATTGACCACTGCACCTTTATTTTTCCAAAAAAGTCAAAAAGGAAAGTTTTGAGTGAGGATCAGAAGCATTCAATTTGCAGTGGTCTCTTAATTTTAACCCTTCTGTTCCTCACTCATAACCTTCCCTTTTGACTTTTTAGAAAGGAAATAAAAAGGTGCAGTGGTCTTGTACATATGTCCGGAGCTGTATATATATACCGTCATGCTGCTAAATGCACTGCCATGGCAACCAGGGAGTTTTCCGGGCTGAAAAGTGAAGCATTTTGTATTTGCCAGTAAGTCAATCTGAATCCAACTGAGCCCGCCTTTCACTTGCTGAAAACAGAACTGAAGGCAAAATGGCCTATAAACAATCAAGACATGAAGAACACTAGCAGGGAAGATACACGTGTGTAGGTGTGTGTGTGTAGGTGCGTGTGTGTGTCGTGTGTGTCGGTGTGTTTGCGTGCACGTGTGTGTGTGTGTAGCCTGCAATAAGCAACTGTACATCTCTACCTTGTGAATGTTGTGTCTGTTGTGAGACAGATTTCTTTCAAAACGACTGAATGGCAAATCAGCTTCTCACAGCAGACTTACAGAAAGACAGCTGGAAGGGCTGTTGTTTTGTCTGGATGAAAATGTTCTCTCAACATCCCCCTCTCTCATTCTCTCCTTAATCTCTGTTTCTCCCCAATCTATCTTTTCGGCCCCTCATCTCTCCCCTCCTCGCCGTCTTTCCCTTTCCTCCCCCCTCTCCCCTCTGTCTCCCACTCCTTTTCTCACACAATACTTCTCTCCTTCCTCTCTACCAACCTCCCTCTCTCCTTCTCTCTACAAACCTGCCTCTCTCCTTCTCTACCAACCTCCCTCTCTCCTTCTCTCTACCAACCTGCCTCTCTCCTTCTCTCTACCAACCTGCCTCTCTCCTTCTCTCTACCAACCTGCCTCTCTCCTTCTCTCTACCAACCTGCCTCTCTCCTTCTCT
>JACXGJ010014638.1:0-14568 GCA_016801105.1 Esox niger
ACACACACTCATACACACACTCATACACACACTCATACACACACTCATACACACTCGAATACACACTCATACACACACTCGAATACACACTCATACACACACTCATATGCACTCATACACACACACTCATACACACACACTCATACACGCACTCATACACGCACTCATACACGCACTCATACACGCACTCATACACACACTCATACACACACTCATACACACACTCATACACACACTCATACACACACTCGAATACACACTCGAATACACACTCGAATACACACTCGAATACACACGCGAATACACACGCGAATACACACGCGAATACACACGCGAATACACACGCGAATACACACTCGAATATACACTGATATACACACTCAAATACACTGATATACACACTCATATACACACTCATATACACACTCATATACACACTCATATACACTCATACACACACTCATAAACACACACTCAAACACACACTCATATACACACACTCATACACACACACTCATACACACACACTCATACACACACTCATACACACACTCATACTCACACTCATACTCACACTCATACTCACACTCATACTCACACTCATACACACACTCATACACACTCGAATACACACTCGAATACACACTCGAATACACACTCGAATACACACTCGAATACACACTCGAATACACACTCATATACACACTCATATACACACTCATATACACACTCGAATACACACTCGAATACACACTCATATACACACTCATATACACACTCATATACACACTCATACAGACATGTACACTCATATACAGACATATACAGACATACACACGTATTCAGACATGCACAGACATACACACGTATTCAGACATGCACAGACATACACACGTATTCAGACATGCACAGACATACACACGTATTCAGACATGCACAGACATATACAGTACATACATATTCAAACATTCAGACATACACGCGTATTCAGACATGCACAGACATACACATTCAGACATGCACAGACATACATATTCAGACATTCACATACATACGTATTCAGACATACACGCGTATTCGGACATGCACAGACATACACACGTGTTCATGTGTGTATGTGTCCGTATGCCTGTGTGTTGTTGAAATGAGCTACGTTCAGGATCAGTGATTCTACTTATCACAGTGCAAGACATTTTGTTCTCCCAGTGTTCACAGAGAGAGATTTAATCCCTGTACTTCTTATTGGTTTGTGGCTAGAAAGGCTTGTCAGAGTCCCGCAATACTTTTAACTCTGTCTGTTGTTAAAGATGTTCCAGTCGTGACCCTGAAGGTCAATGTGAATGAAACTGCCCAGGGTTAAGGGAGTTCACTGCTTTATGAATCATCAGAGCATAGTGGGGAACACACATTCAACCATTACACAACCATTACACACTCCCCCACACACACACACATTGCCTGTTAACCTGCCCACACAGTTTTCTTATTCACACAACTCCTAACTCTCTACCTCCATTACCTCTCCATGTCCTGATCCTTCCAGATGCGATCGGTTGACCGTGTGTTTAAGTTCATTGACCTGCCTCAGGAGGCGCCCAGACCCATTGGTGGTGGGAGGGGCACAGACCTGGTGATTGACAACCCACACGCCCAAGATTCCTGGCCCAGTCAGGGCCACATGGACGTCCAGGCACTGACTGTCAAATACACTGAGGCTGGACGCTCGGTCCTGCAGAACATCTCCTTCACCGTAGAAGGAGGACACAGTGTAAGTACCGTTGGACTGGGGATGTTTGTGTACGAGTCTCACTTGGGTTGCTTGGAGGCTAGAGAGGCTGTCTGTCGTTTGTCTTGAGAGGTCCTTACAGACAGTCTGTCGTTTGTCTAGAGAGGTCGTTACAGACAGTCTGTTGTTTGTCTTGAGAGGTCCTTACAGATAGTCGGTAGTTTGTCTTGAGAGGTCCTTATAGATAGTCGGTAGTTTGTCTTGAGAGGTCCTTACAGATAGTCGGTCGTTTGTCTTGAGAGATCCTTACAGATAGTCTGTTGTTTGTCTAGAGAGGTCGTTACAGACAGTCTGTCGTTTGTCTAGAGAGGTCGTTACAGACAGTCTGTTGTTTGTCTTGAGAGGTCCTTACAGATAGTCGGTAGTTTGTCTTGAGAGGTCCTTACAGATAGTCGGTAGTTTGTCTTGAGAGGTCCTTACAGATAGTCGGTTGTTTGTCTTGAGATGTCGTTACAGACAGTCCGTCGTTTGTCCTGAGAGTTTGTTACAGACAGTCTGTCGTTTGTCTTGAGAGGTCATTACAGTAGTACTTCAGGAAATTAAACCATTGTTGACTATTGACGGAAGTCCTCTATAAACTCTGCCACACCTCTACTAAATGAAACCAAATCAAGGCACAACGGGCCCACTTTGAAACTTGGCTAAATTATACATCTTGTTAAAGATATCAGGCTGTTACAGTGTCCGTAACTGGCCACTAGAGGCGAGCTATAATAAGAATTTACAGAAATCTGTTTGTCACAAGCAAAAAAATACAATTTTCAAAGCATCAATAATCGAGGACAA
This sequence comes from Esox niger, assembly GCA_016801105.1. Taxonomy (NCBI): domain Eukaryota; kingdom Metazoa; phylum Chordata; class Actinopteri; order Esociformes; family Esocidae; genus Esox; species Esox niger. The sequence continues at coordinate 2,573 of JACXGJ010014638.1, forward strand.
TGTGCAGTTTTCTACATTTTTAGGATATAAAATTACCAGTTTTTGACTTCTTTGTTTTGCTTTCTTTCAGTAATAATAAGGTTTTAATGACATTTTGAGAACTTCAGCAAATGTGTCATTACTTACCACTTTGGCCTACACACAGTTAAGGTGCCGTTCATTCATGCCTTATCTGTGAGAAGAGTAAAGTTATTACAAAAAATGCCACAGAATATCTAGTTAGGATGTGACTACTTCTAATTGTGGGATGTCAGTTTAAATACGGAAAATCTGGACCATGTGGGCCAGCCTCTTAGCAAGTCTAGTTCCAGCCAATTACCTATAACCCCTGTCAACTGCTTCATGACACAGCAGAAATTGAGATTAATGACTTACCTCACAAATCCACACCTACAGTATATGTAGTTTGCAATTTCTTATGACATGTTTTTGCTATCAACACTCTTTTGGCTATTGAGAACTACTAGCTGAAGGTTATGCAAAAATGTGGATTTAATTGTGTGAGTGTTCATGGCTCTGTGTGCAGGTGGGTGTGTTGGGCAGGACAGGGTCGGGGAAGAGCACCCTGCTCTCTGCTCTCCTGCGGCTGGCCTCTACAGATGGGGAGATCTTCATTGATGGCGTCTCCTGGAACTCTGTTTCCCTGCAGACGTGGCGGAAAGCTTTCGGTGTAGTGCCACAGGTACACAACTGCTCTCAGTGCACAGAGATGGATGCAAGACTATAAGTTGGGGGAAGGGTTTTCTAGTATGGACATTTCTGGCATCTGCCATTGTATAGTTAACAACTGGGTGTGGCACTGAGGACCCATTTGGTCATGGGATCACAGCTCCACCTAGATTATATCAAGGAATCAGACAGTAAATGATACTGAAATGTACATTATCATTGACTCAATGGCACTTATCTTGCTGGAAAATGCGCACAGAAACACAGTTAGGTCCTTTGTCAATAACTGGCTGTGGTGAATGTGTGCCATAATAAGATTTTGCTTGACAGAAAATCTTCATCCTGACTGGAACGTTCCGTATGAACCTGGATCCCCATGCTCGCCATAGCGACGAGGAACTGTGGAGGGTGGCTGATGAGGTGAGTCATTCTTCTGTAGCACTTGCCTTAGACCTCACCCTCACCCTGGCTTTATGACCGCACCAACCATGAACCTCACCCTGGCTTTATGACCGCACCAACCATGAACCTCACCCTGGCTTTATGACCACACCAACCATGAAACTAGCCAGTCTTCACTCTCACCCTGGCTTTATGACCACACCAACCATGAAACTAGCCTCCGACCTCACCCTGACCCTAGCTTTATGACCGCACCAACCATGAAACTAGCCTCCGACCTCACCCTGACCCTAGCTTTATGACCGCACCAACCATGAAACTAGCCTCCGACCTCACCCTGACCCTAGCTTTATGACCGCACCAACCATGAAACTAGCCTCCGACCTCACCCTAATCGAAGCTTCATGTCTACCCCCCCCCCACTGCTATTTTTATCAAGGCTGAAAAAACAAAAGATATCCTAACTCAACTGATGTGCTGATGCATTGACTGACGTTTGCCATGTCCTCCAGGTTGGTCTGAAGTCAGTGATAGAGCAGTTCCCAGACAAGCTGGACTTTCAGCTGGAGGACGGAGGTTATGTTCTGAGTAACGGCCACAAGCAGCTCATGTGTCTGGCCCGCTCAATCCTCAGCAAGGCCCACATTCTGCTGCTGGATGAACCCAGCGCATACCTCGACCCCATGTAAGATGTTCTGACCGCACGTGGGGATACTTCCAGGGCTTATCGGGAATCTGTGTGTGTGTGTGTGTGTGTTTGTACAGTACGTGTATAACCCCACATGACGACATCGGTCTTGGAGCTAAATGATGCCTGTAATGAGTGAATTAGTGGTTGTTGATGATGCTGGCCCACTTCAAAGCTGATGCCTTCAACTTAACCTCAGCAGGGAGGCACTGTAGTGGACTGATGGAGGGAGGGTTTAGAAGAGAAGGGAGAATGTGAGAGATGAAGAAGTGTGTTGAGACGAAGAGAGAGATGGTGGACAGAAAAGTTAGAAAATGGAGTGATAATACACAACTGTGTGAGATGCACGTGGGCCTACAGTGTCACTACAACGTGGTTGCTTTTGTCTACTCTGGTTGGTGTATGGTTGAATGAAGGAAATAATGTGTAACGGTTGTGTTTTGTTTGATTTCTGACTGACAGAGGAACCTGATGTCTAATGGATGTATTTTGGTTGCTTTCTGGTTGACAGAACGTTGCAGGTCCTGAGGAAGACGCTGAAACAGTCGTTCTCCAACTGTACCGTCATACTATCAGAACACAGAGTGGAACCATTGCTGGAGTGCCAGTCTTTCTTGGTTAGCACACACACACACACACAAAATCACATCTTTCAGCCTTTATCAACCTCCCGTATCTTATAAAAGGCTTTGGTACCTCCCCTTTGGAGCAGTTGGGAACAGAACACCAATCACCAGCTAAATCTTGTATCCTCAATTTCAGATTTTTCAATTATTCAAGCCAGTCCATGACATTTGTTTGCTTAACTGTATTGAACAAGTCCGTAGCCATGGAGTCAACACTGGGGAGACCAAATCAGCCAGGGGTCTGGGGGTCCCCCCAGAAAAAAATAAAAAATGTTAAAAATAATTATAAGAACCATCAATATTTACACAATCTAATATCACTGTGTTTGTATTCCTAAAACATTATAATTTATGTTGCTCCAGGACCATCAATTGACCTGTAGTTAGTTGGTTACCCCTCTCCAAAGGCAGAATATTCCCCTGCCCCCACCCTTTGACCTAACCCTAACCTCAGAGACACCAGTGCCTAAACCTAACCTTAGTGGTACTTGTGCCAACATTAATTATGATGTTGTCCGGAAAAATCATGGCAATATCAGATTGGTCATCAGTATTTGCTCTTTTCTCATTCACGTCCATGTCACCTGCTCTCCCTGCCCTGTTGGCACCTTCAGGTTCTCTCTCTCCCTCTATTTCTTTACTCTGAAGGCACCAAGTTTCTTGCCATGATATTCAGGAATGGATTACTAACCATTTCTGATCTGAATGGCAATGACTATTATATAAATAAACATTGACTAGTCTCTTGTGCTACTGCATACTTCTATCATCTAGCTGGTACTCATGTTCTCAATGCTCTCAACTCTGAGGCTGCCCAAAAAAATTATGAATGTCTTGCCCAAAAAAATTATGAATGTCACTGCCAGCGCAACATAAATTATTGACACTTTACTCAGACCTCACCTGGGATTTCGGACATTTCTAACAAAATTATTAACGTAAGACATTAACCTCCGTTGTATAAACTCGCAAATCGGCCCGTTTTCACCAAAAACATTTGTTTACGGTTCGTGCAATTACTGATGCATTTTAGCAAACTATTATTTATTTCTACAATCACAGTTCCAGGTACTGGTAGTAATAATAACGGCAATTTGTAACGTTTTGTTATGATTATGTTTACCTTTGCTAATGATTATTTTTGGACGGCGGTGCATGGTTGCCTGTCGTAGCATAACGCATTTCTAACTTATTAATAATTTATATATCAATATATTTGGGGGGACATTTTGAGCCTATCTGAATATTGGGGGGATGTCTCCAATATATATTGTAATTAAGGCTTTGGTATTGAACGTATTTGATATACTGTGTCCCAGTGTGTGGGCTGTCCGTAGACATGCCTGGGCGGTGTGTGTATACATTGTTTTGGTTGTCTAAATGAAGTGACCTGTGTTTGTGGTCACTTCAGCAGACAGCGTGACCAGGCAGGCACAGTGACAAGATGACTACTTGACACCGGGGTTACAGTTTGTCACTGACACGTATTTCCGTAATTGAAATTCGGTCGAGGTAGTGTTTTAAATAAATCAAAATCCGCAATAAAAATTCTCACAAAACAGGGAGGAGTGTGCGCATGGCCATTGATCGTGTTGCCGAATAAAAATGTGTCATCGAATTCAGACACGTGAAAATGTTTAGGAACAACTAGCTTATTTCAATTTACTAATGGTATTCACATTACACACGCTGCTGCGCGTTAATGTTTTGAACTCCAGTTAACGATAACGACAAGCCTAGTACAGCCGGGCCGCGCGAAGTGACGGGTGAGCCAGAGAAGGGGCAGTAAGAACGCCGCAGGCTCATTCACAAAGAAGCCTTCACAGTCAGTGTAATTCTGCCTAGACGGGGACGTCGACAGTGTCCGTGAACCCCGCTCACCAATTGGGGAAAATAGAAACATGTTTAAGAAGAGAAACATTTTGGAGAAGCTAATCCCTGTCAGCAACCTTTGTCAGTGTCGGACAACATAGACGATTCAGTCAACATGGTTTTAACTACGTCCTGCAACACCTTGATAATGCAGAACTGAATTTAATTGCTGATAATAATTCGGAAATTGACTTAAGTTTTCTTTTTGGCTTTTAACGGGCAATTTTTCTGTACCCCTGAGTGCAGTGTGCAGTTCGGGGCGGGGCTCAATGTGGGCGGAATCAAACGTTTGACTCTACCCACTTTTGACCCGCCCACTGTTTTTTTTTGTTCGTCTATGGTTTGACAGTCACACTGAAGATAAATACACTGGAGGCACACATTGAATACAACAGCTCAAAGATGCCTATCTTAAAAGTGCTCGTGTGAGGAGTGGAAACATTCTCTGATAGTGTAGTTTTCCGATAATATTATAGATATTATTACAGCTAATACAACTACTATAACATTCAATAATAATTATACGTATAGGTTTTAAAGGTTCTATTATCATCTGTAACATTCAAAACAAATAATTATTGTAAGTCTAGTAACTTTGGGCATTAAACAAACATACTTTATTAAAATATATTAAAACATAAAAATACATATAAAACTCAAAATAACTAAACATTTCCGTTCTGATAGCATTTCCACATATTTCACAATTGTTCTAGTTTTGGTTATTACATCACTGCACTCCCTGTCCTGCATGTCTTTGATTCTCCTCATTTCTGGAAGTAACCTTTATTTATAACATGTGGGTTATATCAGTTTCTTTATTAAAGTATTTAGTCAACTTTATGAAAGCTTAAGCCACATGGTTTATATTTTTATCCATATATTAGGTTTGATTAAGATTTCCTTCCGTTGATAGCTTTGATGTGAACCTCAACTTTGGTGACCTTGAAGAAGATGGGAAGGGGTCGGGTTAAACACATTTGACTCTGCCCACATTGAGCTCCACCCCAAACTGCACACTGCAGTCAGGGGCTTCACATTTGTTTTAATCAAAAATGACCAGTAGTTATCTAGTGCTGTTAAGTTGGTTTTAGATTGGACATTGGATTGGATATTTGGCCCTTCAAATCTTAATAGCTCTTTAAAGAAATATTAAATTAATCCACTATCAGTGTCATTCAGATTACAAAGGTTTATATTATGTTTCACCGTCCTTATTTACCCATAACTTTTACCAAGCTGTAAAATTTGGAGCCACAGAGAATTAACCATTTTGTACTAGTGCTGAAACCTGTATGGAAGATGTCAGGGCTGGCGTTGGTGCTGGGCTTGTTCAAATTGTATACAAATGCATCCTTCTAACTTTAAGTTTCAACAGCTCCAATAATAATAAAATGTGCAACTGTATAATTTTGGACAACTGTTGTTACCATTCCTGCCCCCATCCTTCCTCTCCAGATGATCGAGGGGAGTTCTGTCAAGCGGTACGACTCCATTCAGAAGCTTCTGAACGAGACCAGCCACCTCAAGCAGGCCATGAGTGCGGCAGAGCGGCTCAAACTGTTCCCCCTGCACCGCCTGAACTCTAGCAAGCGACCCCCTCAGTCCCAGCAGCCCAAGATCACCTCGCTGCAGGAGGAGGTTGAGGACGAGGTGCAGGACACGCGTCTTTGAGGAGCCCCGGAGTAGCCGGACGAGACTTCGTCTTCTGAACTGTTCTCGGTTTCAGCTCTCTCCGTGTGTTTTCCCCTCGACTCTAAAACACATCAGAGGAGCCTGCCTGACAGGAGGGACTTTACACCAACACGGAAAGATGAAGTGAGATTGGGTTTATGAACCATCCCTGTGCCTCTAGTCAGAAGGACAGGAGTGTGAATGTGAGATTTGGTCAGTCCGTTCCTCTGAAGGATCATTACTGGGTACACAGAATGCTTTAATCAATACTTTTGAGAACATTGGGATAACATTTTTATAATTCTTTTTTAATGTAAGTGCCTTCATTTTAAGTGGTTCTTATTAAACCCCATTAGAAGGTGGCTGTAAATACCAACTGGAATGAAGTTGGCCACAGATACTTAATCCAAAGTTATTTTAGTGTTTCCTTCCAAGGGGTAAAGGTCAGGAAACCAATCCTAGATATGTGCCCCTAAAGGTCAGGAAAACTGATCCTAGATATGTGCCCTTCTTATAAAAGCTGTAAATACACAAAACAAGAATCAACAGTGGGGTGATGCTATGGACAAGTGATTATCTTCAAGTAGCCTTATTTTTCTATTTGTATGCACTTTAAAGAAACCTGAGGTACTCCTTAGCTTCTTGAGGAGGCCTGGTGGGATAACAGCAAAGAAAAAGAAATGATTGAATGCTGTGTAAAGTTTTTTATTAAACAAGCTTTTTGAAAGGTAATTTATCGAGCTTCCTTTTAGGCTTCTGAAATAGGATACATTTTGCCTCATATTGTCCCTTATTAGGCTCATTTTTCATAATAGTAGTGAAATTGAACAATATTTTTATAACCCCATGGTACAATAAACAACGTATCTTGGCTACTTGATACACAACAAACTTTTGTACAGTGTACATGAAAAACCAAGCTCTTTTTTATTAATAGGAAAGTCACACACAGGCCCCAAAATGTTTTGTTTTTCCAGAATAATATTTTGTTTTTAAGTGATTATATTTCCAGTAATATCTTTAAAAATGTATGAGTGTTGGAATTTGTAAGATAAAGTATCTCAACTCTGACCATGGTGGAGCTCTGTCTAATGAATGGATATAATGAACAATCTCCCTCTCCTTGTCCTGTTTATTTTACACTGAGCTTATGTGGAGAATATCCATGTGAACAGTGTAGTGTTAGTATACATATGGGAAGATGCTACGAAATTATTTATGGATGCCATATAAAGCCATTATAATGTAAATTGGTTTAAAGTGGGATTGGATTCAACCATGGACGGTTTAACTGTCGTAGGCGGACAAGAAGAGGTCCAATGGGGTTAACAGTGCAGTTTTAATGGTTGTGCTTAAAGGAAGCAGGACATTTCTTAAAACTCAAGACAGCGGTCATACAGATCAACACCAAAGGCTGACTAAAATATCTCCTGTACAGATATTAAGAATGGCAGTTTAAAAATAATGATTTTTCCAAATTAAAAAGAAGCCCCCGAAAACAAAGCCAACCAAAAAACTAAAATGTTTAGAAAAAGACTGCTTTGAAACATGTTTCAGCTCCACCTGTAGGTCAATGATGAGTTGGACCATGAGTTGGTAGAATTGGGGGTTAAAGTATTTTATGGCTTTAAGTCAAAAGAAATGAAAAAGTCCTGTGTTTGCAATTACTTTTAATTATTGCCACATTCAATTCACTTTGAAACAAGTGAAAAGTTATGAACCAAATGCTCTTATTATTACAAACATATATACTTTTTTTCCTTCAGCTTTTCTTTTTGAGTTTGATTTCTTTACAAGCGTAATACCACATACACTGATCTATTCACCATTAAAGTTACTAATTCTTATTTACAAATATTTGGTAAAACCCTGATTCAATTCAACAGTATTTATACCAACCTTGCAACTATTTAAACATAAAACACTTGAATAGTCAAAAATACTTAATAGCAAAGAACTGCCTGTTTCTTTTCTTTGATCCAAAACGCTTTTACCTCACGAGGTAAAACGTGTTGTAAGTACTTCTTTTTCTTCGGACATAATTCCCTGCAAATGTCTTTTCGAACTTCTTTCGATACTTCAGTACTGTATAATATGGTCCCAAATTACACAATTGTTATACAGTGTAACAAGTACGGATAACAGGTACAAATACTAAAAGGTCATCATACCCCTAACTTTACAACATGGAGGTTTGAATATCACTGCCGACACGGAGGTGGGGAGGTTACAGGGTGGAGAAGTGGAAGGGAAGTTCATCTACTACTTCGTATTGTTGTTTTCATGCAGGTCTCGATGTAGGATCCAGATTTCCTCGTGTTGGTTCTTGACATTTTCGTCCTTGTAGTTTCTTGGTGGCGCCTGCCTTGTTTTGCTGCTGCTTGGTTCGGTTCTTGTGGCCTTTCGGTTGGAGCTTGGAGTCGGGGAACGTGGCGTGGAGCTGCTGGCTCGTGGCTGCTGTCCCCTGCTGCTGGGAACGGGAAGTTGCGATTTGGGCCGCGGCGCTGAACGCCTTTCGCTGCTAGGTGCAGGGCTGCCTGGGGCGGGGCTACCTGGGGCGGTGCTGCCGGTGGAGTGACAGCTGCCAGTCTGCAGAGGGGGAGACTCTTAATCAGTGCTGGGCTGAACTAGCGGCTGACTGGAACCAAAACCTTTTCCTGAAGCCTACGACTCACCGTTTGTGGCCCGGGCTGGGCAGTTGTTTCACAGTGGGTCTTGCGGCGAAGCGACTGGACACTCCGGGAGCCGGAGAAGACAAAGTCCTCATTGGACTGAGCAATCTGCAATGCAAAGAGATACAGCCGGCAGAAAAGGTCAACTTTCTGGTTTGAATGTGGCTGTTTAAGAGCCCATGTTTAGGACATGGTAGCCGTATGTCTGCATTGTCCAGGTTCTAGATTGGCCCTACATTGGGCCCGGTGCTATAAAGGCCCAGCCCTGCTCTAGCCCAAAATCAGAAATATGTTTTTCTGTCAGCATCCATAGAAACCAGAGCATGGCTGTTCATGAAACAGTTGTCTGTTGCCGAGTGTGACAGTGGCTGTGTTGTTGTACCTGGCGGATGTCGGGCTCTGACCTGCTGGAGCACATGGTCTGCAGCTCTCGGATCAGGTCAGTCTCGTCGTCAGAGCATAGAGACAGACTCACAGGGTCCCGGTTTCCCCCATCACTGCAGCCACAGGGTCCACCATTAACACTACACTGACCCCTACTGGATGGTTGCAGTACGCAAATATCAATACTTGTACAGTACCTAGAGGCTGAAATAATCAACATTTACAATGTAGTAGCTGCTTTTATCCAGTCAGCCGTACCGCAAACATCTGTACTGGTCTCCGGGGGTAATCAAAATCCCCAACAGGACAGTGCAGGTGTTTCGCTGTACCAACTGATCCACAGGGATTTAAGGTTACCTCACACAGCATGGGGACATGTTTCCGCAGCACAAAGTTCTACTTCCCATTTTATTTCCTAGTGTCAACGGAACGGCTCCATTAAGAACCACTGACCTTGGAGTGTTGCCGTGGGTGATGAAACGGACGTCCCGGTTGGACAACGACCCTGCAGTCAAGAGAAGGACGGCATGGTTGAGGTCCGATGGCCGGGTTAACTGACGGGACGAGGGGGGTGGGGGGGGAGGCAGCGCTTCATTCTCACCTTCCCTGAGAGAACCTCCACAGCTCCAGTTGGAGGCGGTGTTGCCCTTCTTTCGTGGGCTGGTACTGGCTCGTCTCCACATGCCGCTGTCCCGTCCTTTCCTGCCACCACTTCCTTTACAGGAGCCAATGGCTGAGAGAGGGAAGTTCCCGCCTTGGAACTCCAACAGGTGTCTGTCAATTTCTGAGGAGGAAAGAAAATGCATTTAGTGATCTGATAACGTCCCAACCTGCCTGTCTTACTCTATACACCTGAGACTGGATACTGTCTACCAACATGCCTGTCTTACTCTATACACCTGAGACTGGATACTGTCTACCAACCTGCCTGTCTTACTCTATACACCTATACAGTCTGGATCTACCTTCCTGATAACCTGATGTATCCTGTCCATTCTATCAGTCTAGTTCAGTCAATGAGAGAGCCGCGGTGGTAGGGTGTGTAGTGTGCCCACCGTGTCGTGGTAGCGGGCATCCCGGCAGGACAGCTTTGTTGACCAGGATGCTGAGGGCAGCCTTGACCACCGCCTGCTGGCCAGAGCTCAGGTGTCGGTTGGTAGGCGACACACGCTGGCCAGAGGAGCGCCTGGCCGTCACCCGGGAAACAATGGCCTCTTCCACGCGAGGGACGACCACCGTGTTCCACAGACGAGCCAGCCATCTGGAGCCAAACAGAGACCAGAGAAGATGTTACATCAATAGATAGATTATAATACAGGATGGACAGAGAAATATGACATGTAGATGGATAAGTGACAGAAGGGCTGCTTGTAGAATGCTGCTTCTTCCTCTAGCATCTTAGTTAAAGAAAACACACAGCCATGCCAACTCAATATCACACAATTTCAGTTCAAAACACCGACACGGTCACAGAGCATCAGGGAAACCATAGCAACACATTCTGCATGCCCACACAGCTCTTACTGGACGACGGCCTGCGTGTTGTGTGGCCCGACGGGGCAGGACAGGAAGAGTTGCGGCCCCAGCAGGGCCTCATGTGTCCCCAGGCGGGACAGACAGGCGTTCAGCTGCTGCCAAACACAGCTCACCCAACAGACCGTCCTCTCCGGCTGGTCCTCAGGAGCCCGACCCAGGACGTGGCTCTGTGTCAGATCACAGAGTATTAAAGATGTGTGTGAAACAAGCATGGGACAAAAGAGTGAGCAGAGTGGACTGTTGGACATCGGCTGGATGAAGATGCTTGGAATTTCCAATAGAATTGGTTTGAAAAAGACACCAAACCCACCTACATGTTTGGAGGCCGTTTTCTTCAATTCATTAGGCCTTTATCGAGGTCAATGCGCTTTAACCCGTGGGTGGCTGTAGGTTTGGTTTTAAACCCTTTCTGACAATATGTACTTTGATCCAAAGAACCTCCAGACTGCCCAGTGAGCCTCTATGGGCCTGCTCAAGCCTAGTGCCATACGTGGGGAACAGGAAGTCATGTGACATGCAGTGAGATCCTGTGACTGACATTGTGTAGGAGCTTCCTGCGTAGGTGTCTGCCCAGAAGGCCGTGAAGTGGCTCCGAGTCCCAGCGCAGTGTCACCCATCGGAAGTGTTGTTGGAGGCGGAGCTCTGAGCCCTGAAGGCGGGACTTGGACAGTGTGCCAATCAGAAAGCCCCCCTCCTGGAAGTGGTGTGGGCCCATCAGGCCTGTGGTGTGGGTGGGGAATCAATTAGTGGTTGGATGTACCGCCATGCTGATACTCCAATCATTAGCTCATTCTGTCAACCAAGAAGATAACCCACGAACCCACAAACACTATCACAATTGTTTTCCCATCCACGTGGGGAAAACCAAATATCTGTGTTTTCTATTCCCTAAGCTTAACCTCATCTTCATGCCTAAACCCAACCAAGACTCAACACCTCATGTGTATACCCAGACCTGGATCTCATACACGCCCTGTGATTCATTAGCTCGCTCCCTCCCTCCGGTGTAACACACTGTGTGCAGTAGGGTAGATGTTAGGTTGCCCAGAAGGCCTCTCCTCACCCTGCAGCAGGTAGGCTGTGGTCCGGTTCTCCAGGCCTTCACAAAGGTCCCCCAGCAGCTCAGTCAGAGAGTGGGCCTTCTCCAGCCCCTCCAATACAACCACCACACTGCTCCCAGGGCGCACATCACTCACAGGGACCAGGAACCCTGCATGGTGGGTGAGGCAGTGGGGGGGTGGGGGAGGTGGAGAGGGAGGGAGATGGGAGGGAATGTGGAGAGGTGGCAGAGGGTGGTATAGAGAGGGAGAAGAGGTGGCAGAGGGTGGTATAGAGAGGGAGAAGAGGTGGGTGAGGGGAGAAGAGGTGGCAGAGGGTGGTATAGAGAGGGAGAAGAGGTGGCAGAGGGTGGTACAGAGACGGAGAAGAGGTGGCAGAGGGTGGTACAGAGAGGGAGAAGAGGTGGCAGAGGGT
>JACXGJ010014639.1:0-14554 GCA_016801105.1 Esox niger
TCTGTGTGTGTGTGTGTGTGTGTGTGTGTGTGTCTGAGATCCACGCATATGTGTAGGGTAACATGGGGCAAGACATCCCCCTAAGATCAATGTCAATTTATTTACTGAGATGAAAAATAAACATTTAGTTATTGTTTTGTATGTTGAAGATGGCAATGCGGAGAGTAATATATTATAAAGTAAAATAAATTGCTACAGTTGACAGACTAAGTTGTATTTAATAAAACATTTTTAAGAAAGTGGCATTTTTCCAACTACTGGGGTAATATGCCCCCCCCATTGGGTTAGTTGCCCCCCAGGGAGAATAATGCCTAAGGGTTTTTAACATTACTTACATTTTCCTTACACACCATTTTGTAAACTAAACTCAATATCGTTTAAATAAGGCAATGTTTTTAACACCAGCAGTCCTTTAAACGAGATTCAGAAGAAAATATTTGGAATGGTTGGCTGAGTAGGTGTGATGATACTGAGAAAATTTGGAGTTGATTAAGACTAGTGTCAGCAAGAGGAGGTGTTGAAAGTGTGAGAGTCACATGGGGGGTCATCTTACGCCTGGGGGTGTCTTGGCCCATGTTAACCTAAATGTCCCAACTGTTTAGTGCCCACAAAATAATATTAAAAATAACATTGCAAATATGATTTTGTTTATTTTTCCAATTTCATTTGAGTCCCTGAAATAAGGGAACTGTGCATGAAAATGGTTACAATTCCTAAACGTTTCATACAATATTTGTGTTCAACCCTTCGACGTAAAGCTGAAAGTCTGAACTTCAAGTGCATCTTTCTTGTTTTATTTTAAATCCATTCTGGTAGCATACAGAGCCAAAATTATGAAAATTGTAACAGTGTCCAAATATTTCTGGGCCTAACTGTGGGTGTTGTTCCCACCTGGACAAACGTGTTACATGGATGTCGATCTGGGGTGCTCTAGCTCATGCATGAGCCCACCCCCAGCAGCTTGCCCTTAATTAACTGTTTCCACACTCCACAGAAATAAGAGGCTCTTATGAGCCTGGTTCTGCTACCCAGTCCAATTCAAAAAGCCCCAGACTAATGCTTGGAATCAATGTGCAAGAATTCCCAGCAGTGAAATAGAGGGCCTATCATACATAATTCAGCAGATGGACAGACTGGAAAGCTATTTGTGTGTGGGTTTTAATGTGTGTGCATGTTGATGCATGTGTATGTTTAGACACATGAGCAAATAGTACTGTTTTACATAATTATTTCTATAGCAAAAACAGAAATACAAGTCTTGAAAAGTCAACTTCGGGCAGGTCAATATCCAGATAGCAATGCTGATAAGTTGTAATTTGGGTTGATACATTAATGCTATGCCTTTTCAATAGTTAATGATACAGTTTAATTATATGTATATTATTTAAGATCATAACTCTAGCACTCAAACAAAACATGTGTATATGTGAACTGTGAGGATTATAGGAAAGAGATGCAAAGCCATTTGTGAGAATTCTGATCTACTCTTTCAGGAATGCAAAAAAGTGTTCCCTTATTCATTGACTGCATTCTGCATAAACAAACATGTTTTTTTCATAAAAAAACACAACTGACCTAACTGAATATCGTTTTTAAAACAATAAAACCATATTAAAACCAAGTCCTGTTGGACCAGTAAAAATTGAACGAGTGAAGCAATGGAGAGGACATAACGGAAAAGGAGATGGGGAAGGTTGAGCAGAAAGGAGAAGAAACTTAACAGAGGATGATTGGGAGAAAAGAAGAGACAAAGGGGAGAATCCAGATCAGAAAGGAGAAAGAGAACTGATACTGAGAGAGTGAGAGTGATGAGCTAGGAGGAATGATTTCCTGTCTAGCATTCTCCATCTCACAATGAATGCGTACTACTTCCTAATCATTTGAGTTCTTTTGCAACTTTCCTCTCTGCAAGCCACCGACACTTTTAAACTAAGTGTGTGTGCGTACATACGTTTGTATCAGAGTGTGTGAAGAACAGAATACCTCAGAAACATAAGTGGTTCATCATCTAATTCACCACAGAAACGTGAAAGCGTGGGTACACCTGCAATGGAGGGAGGGATAGAGGGGGGTCGAGAGAAAGAAAAAAGAGACATGCAGAAACTTTGGTGAATGGTTGCATCACTTCGTCAGTCACCTTCTGACAAGTTAAAAACAGCAATAAACCCAGATTAGACATTGCGGCACAGGTGGTAAATCTAGCGTCATAAGACATAGGGTGCAAATTTGTTCACACTCTAGGGGAGCTTCTAGCCAGCTAGCTTCCTGCTGAGTCATGTCCTAGTTCAAAAAGCCAGACAATTAACACAGAGAGTGAAGAGTATTCTGCACCAGCACTGTCCAATTAAATCTCAATTCCAGTACAAATCAGAAAGTACAGTGAAATTCCATTTCCAATCAACCTCCACTCTTGCTAATTGATTATGTTGAGTTAATCAACATTGGATGTCTCCCTTCATATTTCAAATTTGATCATTTGTTTTCTCTAATCATTTTGCATTTGCAAATAAATAGATACAGAGATTTTTTTGTCAATTACACCATGCAGCTCAAATATCATAATGCTTCTTTCTTGCTTCATGTATTACTTTATTTTGGTCTTGTGAATGATTCGGAGGGTAACCACTTAAAGACACAAGCAGGACAGTTGGAAAATAAATGAGCATAACACAAGGGTTGTATTTAGTATATTTATTCAGTGGATATAAAAAGTCAACATACCCCTGTTAAAATGCCAGCTGGTCCACTTTTAATGTGACCTATAACGCGAACAATTCTTTTGAAAAAATATACTGAAATCTCTGAAAATTAAAAAATAAAAACTCCCAATAACCTGGTAGCATATGTGTGCACACCTTTAAACTAATACTTTGTTAAATCACCTTTTGATTTTTTTTACAGAACTCAGTCTTTTTGGATCGGAGTTTATTAGCATGGCACATATTGATGTGGCAATATTTGCCCACTCTTCTTTGCAAAAGCCAAAAGCACTTTGAATCTGTTAGATTGCGAGGACATCTCCTGTGCATTGCCATCTTCAGATCACCCCACAGATGTTCAATTGGGTTATTCCAATACGTTAATCTTCTTCAGGTGAAGCCATGCTTTTGTGGATTTGAATCTGTTCTTTGGGTCACTGTCGTGCTGAAAGGTGAACTTTCTCTTCAAAATTGACACCTGAAAGTTTTGTGACAAAATTGCCTGGTATTTGGAACTGTTCACCCTGACTAAGGCCCGGTTATAGCTGAAGAAAAACAGCCCAAAACCATAATACTGCCACCACCATGCTTAACTGTGGGTATGGTGTCCTTTGGGTGATGTGCAGTGTTGATTTTGCGCCAAACATACCTTTTGGAATTATGGCCAAAAAGTTCAACTGTGGGTATGGTGTCCTTTGGGTGATGTGCAGTGTTGATTTTGCACCAAACATACCTTTTGGAATCATGGCCAAAAAGTTCAACCTTGATTTCATCAGACTATAACACATGTTCCCACGTGGCTTTGAGAGACTTGATGTTTGTTTTTATTCAATATTTTAGTCCTCATTTTCCCAGCTATTATGACCAAACAAAGGAAGTGGAGTAATGGTTAACATAAGAAGGACTACCTAACGTAAAAGAAACTACTTCACACAATCAAATCACCTTCCATTATTTCCACCAAAGAATTGTATACACTAGTCCCTTAACACATAGATGCCCCTTCAGAACAGATGACATTCCAATAAAGTGCATAGGGCCTCGGGGCTTGTTTTCGATCAAGAGAAGGTTCATTTATTAAACTACTATTCTCCCCATTGAACGACATCATCAGATCTTGTGGTCTACTGGCAACATTCCAGATTAAGATGAGGGAGGGCATGATCATTATTGGCACTGAAGAACCTGGTTCAATTCTTCCCTTCCCTTGTATCTTTACAGTTTGAGTCACACAGGTTAACCACAGGGTCCTAATCTCAGTGGCCTCGTTGGGGACCCACAGGGTCCTACAGTCACTGGTCAGGTTGGGGACCCACAGGGTCCTACAGTCACTGGTCACGTTGGGGACCCACAGGGTCCTACAGTCACTGGTCAGGTTGGGGACCCACAGGGTCCTACAGTCACCACTACAAAAGTGAAAGGAGTGGTGGTCAATTGAACTGCGTATTGAATCTCATTGCTCACAAAGCATGCAGCGTTATAATGAAGTGGATTTTTTTTCTGGGGGCCCTATGAAAATTTGATCATTGGTCAAAAAACAGTTTAAAACATTCATACTTTTTCCGCAAAGGCTAGATGTATGGCATCTTGTTAATATTGCTAACATGGAAGAAAGTCATAGAACACAACTGGTGTTAATTAGTTCTCACCATACTGCTCTCTCTCTCTCACACACACACACACACACACACACACACACAGACACTATCTTTCCCCATCTGTGTACTGCTTCAGTGGTGATTTTCCCAGCAAGGTGCAATGAGTGGTGAGTGACCATATGTCTCCAAGTGTAGCATGAAAGGAGGGAAAACTCAAGCAGGTGTTCAGATGCCCACTCTCTCCAGAGCTGCCTCCTGTCTCTCCCTGCTCAGGCGAGGGGAAAACATCATTAGTCAAATAAAGATCTGACCGTGAGCAGGGAGAAGAAAAAATGTCTGTGAGAATTAGCTCACCCTCCAACATCTGTGGCTCCCCTGATCACAATCCACTGTCGGTTTGCACGACATCTAAAATATGCTGGGAGATTACCTTTGAGTTCCAATAGCTATAGCAAAGTAGGGCATCACAACTGTAAAATGCCCAATGTTACACTTTAATCATCCTTATTACCTGTGGGTGCAGAATATCTGTCTTAAATTGCAGCCTATTTGCTATATAGTGCACTACTATTCACCATACCCCTATAATTCTATCTCTGAAAGGAATGGGGTTTCATGAGAGAACCCGGTATGTGTCCTGTGATTGGATAGAGTGTCTGCTTTCAAAAAGGGTCTCTGTTCATCAGCCAGCAGTCTTTGATTAGTTCCAGCCACAGACAGACGCTGATAATCCTTAAGAACACACATTTTCTCTTCAGTAAAGTATTGTTTCATGTTGAATCTGCTGGAAATATATGAGCAAAGCTTATAATTAGCCAAAAAATAAAAGATCTTGCCAAGTCTACGTGATTTCTCTGTGTCACATGAAAAAAAGTAATGTCATATTCACAAATTGTATATATTTGTCTGCCAGGCCAGACAAGGTCTTCAATTAGTGACACAATTAGTGAATTGACACTGATGAAGCGGCATGATTGTTAAATATAAATCTCCCTATCTTTACAGCTAAGCATATGTGACATCAATCAAGATGAACATGGGCAAATTATTAACTTGATTCAAGGTAGACTACAACACACCTTTTTCATAACCTTTTTATACCGGATATTTGTCGTTAAGGTTTTTCAAACAGCTTTTTGCCCAAACCTGTCTTGATTTCTATATGATAGATGTCAATAACTCTATCCATTAGAGAGAAAGACAGTTCCAAGAAAAAAATTAAAATACTCACTGCATTGATTGCATTTATAGGTGAAAAGATTTTTATTAAATGTATTATGTATCCCTCTCATGTGACAAATACTTCGCATAGAAAATAAACAATGTGCTAAGTTTTGCTAGCAAAACTTTTCCTGAATTCCAAAACCTTTTTGACATCTAAAAAACGAGGACAAGCAGCTCGTTGCTCAGTAGCAAACGTATTGCATTAGGCAATCAGTTAAACAGCAGATATCTAGTTATGATATTCAAGCTAATGTTAAATGCGTTTACAATTAACAGTATAACATTGAAAAGACTGAGCTTTTTTCATTATAAACCTTCCATTTTAATTATCAAATAAAAATTAGAAAAGGTTTTAGTCATTGCGGGAAATTTGCAGAAAGCACACAGATCATCGATGCACAAAAAAGAATCCACTTCTATTAACAAAAACATTATGATACGGGGTAATATTAAAGAATAATTTAAATAATGCTTACAGAAATCAGGATTGTAATTAGGCAATAGTCCAATATTTATGTACGTGACTATCCAACACACTCCACCCTTTATTTTGGACACCAACTGACCCAAATGTGTCAATTATTCTTTTGTTTTCACTGTCATTTGCAAAAATAATGCACAAACAAACATTTTTATTAGCAAAGCTTATATAAATTAAAGCATTAAACTGTATTGGAATGTGTGAAAACCCTAATACTTTACTTTGTATGCAGAACAAATCACATTATTGTGTGAGGGTATGTGTCAAGGCGCTGAAGATCCTTTGCCAAACATGGGTGGATTATGATTTGTATTGCTAATGTATATATTTGTTCCTTTTTGACATCCAATGAATTCATATGGTACAGACATGTGAAAATTAAGTCCCACACTGCAGAGTAATCTTTATTATTATATTAAGACTCTGGAAAGAATTAAGAGACCAAAGTTTTTCTTAAATCAGTATGGCAGACATTCCATTCCAGTGTCTGTTAAATTCCAACACAGGCACACCTCATTTTACTTAAAGTGATACTGATTAGGTGATTACCTGTAGTCTTGCAATAGGACCAGCTGGATGGCAAAACAGTGCAAATTGTACCTCAAAGGTTATTTGAATAATAAAATAACAATTCAGCAAGACAAAAGAGTTCAAAAGAAAAGCTTTGAGTGAGGAGAAGAAGGGTAACATTCTGGCTTTACTGGCCGAGGGATACAGTGAGTGTCAGGTTGCTTCCATTCAGAAAATTTCAAAGATGGCAGTTCATAAGTAGTAGGTCAAGCAACAGACATTGGGGACAACAAAGCTACAGACTGGCAGAGGGTGAAAACAACTGTCCGCTGACAGTTTTCGCGACCGCTGAATGACATTCGAATGTCCCTCAAGAAACATAGGATGACATCAAGTGACCTACAAACAAAATGGCACACGGCAACTGGGTTGAAGTGCACGGCGAGGAAATAAGCTCCTAGGGGCAGGGCTGAAGTCGTGCAAAGCTAGAAAAAAGCGAGAGGCCTAAAAGCCACAGTGTCTTGCTCCCACTGTGAGATTTGGTGAAAGACGCATGAATCAAGCCAAGTACAAGGTTATCCTGGAAGAACTCCTGCTTCCTTCTGCTCTGACAATGCTTAAAATAGATTTTTCCAGCTAGACAATGCTCCATGACACACAGACAGGTCACTCAAGGTGTGGATGGAGGACCACCAGATTAAGAACCTATCAAGGCCAGCCCAATTTCCAGACCTGAACCCCATTGAAAACCTATGGAAATGGATCAAGAGGAAGATGGATGGTCACAAGGCATCACACTAATCCAAACTTTAAGAAGCCCTCCTGTTTTAAATGTTGATAATGTGTCACTAAAAGATGCCAATGTGAATCCCCTAGTTATTCAGTAGCAGAGTCCCCCACAAAATATTTATATGTAAATGATTACAGCATACTGGAGATCTCCTTTCTTGGTTTGCTGGTTTCCTTGTTTACGGTTTGGCAACATTCAGTGTGTTACAGAATCCAATATACATCCCCACCAGAATATATTTTGCTTGTCTGCCCCTCGTTTGTTGGTTCTCTACTAAATCGATATTCAATATTTTTTATATCCTTTGTCCAGTACTACAAGGCTACATAGACAATTGTTGCATTACTAATAATAATACTTAATAGAAGCAGCAATCTTTTGGGAAACTCATCTTCAAACTTTATGAATATAATAATATCTTTCAGAGTGCTTGGTCTCAGCAGCTTCAAGGTAAAGACAGCTCCCGTGATATCCAAGCAACCTGGCCTGAGGAAGTCGGTCCCCCTTCATAGTATACAGAGGCATCTTCAAAGTAGCACAAAGGATTACATGTTTTTTGCACTAATGAAGGAACACATCATATGTAAGTGTATGCCAGTACAATATATCCATGCAAAATGGCAGCTAATGCATTTGGAAGCAGTCCAAAATAATAACACCGAATGGCGCCACGAATGTGTTAAACATTCCTAGGATGCCATATCGGGTACTGAATGTTCCCTCAGTGAGAAATGTCCTTTTTCCACTGATGTGGCAGCAGACTTACATTAGGCTGTTAAAGCATGTCCAGTAACCATCTTTCATAAGCCAAGCATAGCTTCTTTCTTTTCATGAAGGGCACAGCCAATAGGGTCTCAACTTTCCACAATTTTTTTTGAAGGATGAATGTATGCAACATGAATGCTTGACAAAGCCAACCAACTGCCTTTCAGAGCAGGAGTGATGAGACTGACACAGAGTTCATGATTAGTCTACTTCTTGTCAAATTCAAAAGCTACTTTAGCATTTCAATGTGACACAGTAAGAATACAACTAGATTAGTAAGAATGTTTGCATAGATAGCAATTTAAACAACAAAAGCAACAAAGCTAACATGTTAATTGTTTAAAGTTAGTGCATAGATGTAATGCCAGCTGTGCAAACACAGAGAATTAAACTACGGGAACTTTGCCCAATTAGTTTGCACTATAGAAACAAATCCACTCATTGGTTGAATCAACTTAGCATTAGAAACATTTGCAAGTGCACATCTTAATGGATGTGTCTGTCTTAAAACCCACACAAACTGTTGCAACATACCCAATCAGAGCTACAGATGCACAATTTGCAGTTATACTATATGCCATCTGCGACATGAGACATCTCAGTCACTGAACGGTGTGTTTATAGGCAGTAGCAAAAGCACAAATGAAGATAATAATCTACAACCCTGTTTCTAAAATATTTGCGATGCTGCGTAAAATGCTAATTAAAACAGAATGCAACAATGTGCAATTTATTTATCCCTATATTTAATTGAAAACAGTGCAAAGACAACATATCAAATGTTGTAATTTAAAAAAAAATACATACCCATTTTGAGTTTGATGCAATGTTGAAATTTTTTTGGAACAGGGACATGTTTACCACTGTGTTGCATCACCTCTTCTTTTAACAATACTCCAGAACCATTTGGGAACTGAGGAGACCAATTGCTGCAGTTTTGAAAAGGACATGTTTTCCCATTCTTGCTTGAAATAGGATCCTGAACTGAAGTGCTCAACAGTTCAGGATCTCTTTACTGAATTTTTCATTTCATAATGTGCCAAATGTTTTCAATGGTTGACAGGTTTGGTCTTTAGGCAGGCCAGTTTATTGCCCGGACTATTTTACTTACGTGCTCATATCTGGGCACAGTAAATCAAAAAGTTATCTTTGTATAACATTAATCTATTAACCAACAATCTTACTTTGATAATCAGTCAAATCGGTAAAAATGTCGTTAGTGAAAAAAGTTAATGTTAATTTTAATGAAAACATTTTTATATGTGTGCCAATATTTTTTTTACTGGAAGGGCTGGAGGCTAAAATATTTTCCATTGGATTCCTGACTTCCCAACTAAGTCAAATTACATTACATTTGTCTTTTTCCGTTAAGGTGAAGCAAAGTAAGTTGACGTTGAAGTTAAACATTTTTGGAAGGTCTAGCCCCCAGCATAACATGAATAGCCAATCCATTTCACAGATAAGCCAACAAAGCCATTCTTTGTTGGTAAATTACAAATGATGTTTTCAACACAAATAGCTGCTCGCATGTAATACGAGAAATCCAAAATATGTTTTTACACTCTAGACCTTCATAAAGAAGCCTTGAGTCTAGCACACAATCAAACTGCAGAGAAATATATTTGTACTTTGAAAAAGGCCTCTAGATATTCACAACAAGCATTGGATTTGGTCTCTTTCCCCACTCTGAACAAAAGCAATAATTGGCTTGGACTGATTTTAAAGTATATTTATGATATTTTTATGTTAGCGGACTTGAGTTAACTGAAGCTGAATGTAATGCAGGTTAATTTGACCGCTAATGAATTATTACAGTTAATTTCAACGTTAACTCGTTAACAAAAATATTGACTTTGTTA
Organism: Esox niger; assembly: GCA_016801105.1. NCBI lineage: Eukaryota > Metazoa > Chordata > Actinopteri > Esociformes > Esocidae > Esox > Esox niger. The sequence goes on from JACXGJ010014639.1 coordinate 9,927, forward strand.
ATAAACAATGAACATTTTGGTGCACAGCTCTGTACGTGCAGCATGTAATTTGGAATTGTCTTGCTGAAATAAGCAAGGCCTTCCCTGAAAAATACATAATCTGGAAGGCAGCAAATGTACCTCCAAAACCTGTATACAGGATATTTTTCAGTATTAGTGGTGCCGGCACAGATGTGCAAGTCACCAATACCATGTGCACTGATGTACTGTACGTTCCCCGATACCATCACACATGCTGTTCACGGGGCAGTACTGGACCTCACCTCACTTCATCTTGAATGAGTTCGGGCCCAGAGAAGGCAGCAGCGGTTCTAGATCTTGTTAATGTATGTTTTCTTCTTTGCATAGAGGTGTTTTAGCATTCGTGGATGCAGCGTATGACTGTGTCCATAGACAGTGGTCTTTGGAAGTGTTCTTGAGCCCATGCAATGATTCCCACTACAGAATTGTTTCTGCATTTAAAACACATGAGGACTAAAATATCACGGCCATCTAATATTGGTTTTCGGCCTTGTCCCTTGCATACAGAGATTTCTCCGGATTCTCTAAATCTTTTAATGATACAATGTACCGTAGATGATGAGATCCCCCAAATCTTTGCTATTTTACAGTGAACATTTTTTTTAAATTGTTGCACTATTTGCCTGAGCAGACCATTAGAGAGTAGTGAACTCCTCCCAATCTTTACTTCTGAAAGACTCATCTTCTCTTGGATGGCCTTTTTACATCCAATCGTGTTCCTGACCTATTGCCAGTTAACATAATTAATTTTGATATGTTCCACCAGGTTTTCTTCAGCATTACACAACTTTTCCAGTCTTTATTTGCCCCTCTCCCAGCTTTTTTGAAACATGCTACTTGAATCAATTTCAAAGTGGGCATATATTTTTCATAAAACAATAACACATCCCAGATTCAACATATAACAAAGTATGTTGACTTTGTATGCTTTTCTATAAAAAAATTAGTTTAAATTATATGCATTGTGTTTTTAATTCCATTTACAGTGTCCCAGCTTTTTTTAAACGTGATTATAGAAAATGTTTTTTAAAGCTACAGAATATCCCTGAATGTTTTACTGCATATATGTAAGTACTATATGCCTCTTAAATTTGGGACCTTATACTAGTCCTTATTGAACAACTACAGTATGATCAGGTAGGCTCTCTCCTGTGGTGCTGTTGCCCTGGGCAGGTCTTTTTAAGGTAGGCTCTTTTGATGTAATATAAAAAAAAATAAAAAATTGTCCTGATGAGTCTGCATATTTGTGTGCATAACGTGCACAATGATGTCAGCTTGTTTTGCAAACTGACATTAACATAGCTGGAATGGTGTTGTTGAGCCAGATAGAGCCAACGGCAAAGAGAGCCAACATGAACTTTGTCTGTAGTGTTGTACTGTATGTAACACCTTTGCAGATAGCTAGCCATCCAGTTTAAAAATATATAGTTTTACAAGTATATGAACTATATAATTGTTTTATCTCTAATGTCAATTGCGCAGCAACTTATGCATTTAATTTTAACCTTATATCTTTTTATTTGACCACAAAGCAAATTATACTATTCATTTTTTGAACATCAATATAATCTGACACGAAGGCCTTAATCTGTCATTGAACGTTTAGTCAAATTGTCTATATTTTATAACCTCATATGGATTTAGTAAACAAATATTGCTATATTTAATTGTTTTATATATTACTGTCTTTGCTTCATATCTGTCAAGACCTTAAAATTCTGCAACGACCTATTAAAAAGCAACAATGTAGGCAAGCATTCGTACAAGGTACAACCATATCATCGGCCGTGTTTGGAAATGAGCAATTCAGAGCACCGACGAAGCATCCACCCAGCACAATTTCACTAAATACATTCATGACAAGTCAGGACCTGAAGCAAATTTTTACCGTGTTCTACAACAACAAAATAATTTAGCAATTTAACAGTTAGATTTTGTTGTACAAATATGTAATTTTTTTGTCATTATCTGACACTGTTTAAGTAATTTCTCTGGGGGTCAAGGCAGGGAAAGATAAGACAAATTTTTTGGTGAAATTTGCCTTTATCAAAAATGTTGTCGAAAGTGATAGACAGTTAGCGAACTAGCCTCAGGGCGTTTCATTACGATACATCTCTGCACTCCCAAACATCGAATGCAAAAATTGAATTGTTGTATTACATTGACAGTCTTCCCCTCATCACCTTTCATTTTACTGAACTAGTATTTGGATGCGTGCTTGGTGTTGCTTCCCCATGATGGCTGTTCATTTAAATCTCCAGGGTAAGTTTCATCATGAGCCAGTTCTTTTTAAGCCGTCATTATTTTATTTGATAGTGTTATATTATTTGCTGTTTTCCTTCTGCCCCTTTTATGTTCTTTCACCACTCTTCCTGTTTACAGGCCACCCACGAGCCCTGCAATAATCTCTCCTTCCACCAGTCCAGTCCACCTTAAAGATTGTAGCAAAATCTACAAAAAAATAGACTATTCTGAAATTGTACATAACATTTTTTTACAATGGATATGGTTCATCAGATGGCAGTGGCGTTTGCTCTCTGACTGACGAAGGTGAACAAGAAGGTGACAAAAAGAAAAGAGAAAGAAAGTAGGAGAAAGCTGACAAAAGAGCAGTAGCTCTGACAACTGAAACAGTGACACAGAATCTGTTTCATTTTTATATAGATCCCTATTAGCTATTGCACACGCAGAGGCTACTCTCCCTGGGGTCTACATAAAACATCAAACACATGACAGTACAGAACAGTTAGAGTAAATAAAAAAGGGAAAAAAAGATAATAAAGAGTTATAATGGCAAGACACGAAGAAACAACATACTGTGGATATTATTTATACACAAAACATATTCTGGAAATGGCCTGATGCAGAATACCATTAAGATAACGTATTGATATGATGAGGACAAATTATTTTGTTTACCTCTAAATAAGTACAAAAGAAGTTCTAAAGAAATTGATGTATAGTTATTAACTTTCTGTGCAACAGAAAGGAGGGGAAAGGAAAAGTCCAATTAAATCACGAAAACAACAAAGGGATGCTTTCACAAAAGACAGCGCCATACGCACGCAGCTTTGTGTCGAGGCAGATTTATATTCATAGCATTGATATTGAGGAGCGTGCCGCGCTGCATTGTTCTTCTCTTCAAAAACTTTTCTTCAGAGCGCCTTCCCTGACTTCCCGCGCCATTATCAGCATCAGTGCAGGCTCTGACAATTTGTATTTCGTTTTGACATTCCTAGCATGTACATGCCAACAGAGAGCAGGGAGACAAAGAGGAATAAGTAATGAAGTGCCAGCTGCAGCTGTTTGATTGGGCTACCACTGGAGCTCAGCTCCTACATCGGGGCCAGCTGCTGCCGTGGCCCAACCTTGAGAAATCCCCCCAACAAATCTTCTTCCCCATCACTTGTAGGCCAACCAGCATGGAAAAATAGGAAAGAAAGAAGCTGTTTCTGAACACAAGGAGGCACTTTTGGGACATGTCATTGGAACCATATAAGGACAGCCGTGTGAAACTCCCAACCACTAAAGTTTAGCATTCATGTTTAAGAAATTAGACCAGTGTGAAGAGGTACATGTGAAGAATGTGAGACATTGGAAAGAATACTTTTTCTACAGTCCACCGAGATATCACAAAATATGTCCACATTTGAAAACTTTCATCCACTCCTATTTCATCTGGGTCTGTCTTATTAAAGAATACTTTTGACGTATTATATTCTTCGGTTCATGGAGAGGCCTTCCTGTTGCTTTTGTGGATATTTGGTCATATTTGCTGGACCTTAAAAAAGCTAAAGAATCTGTGTGGTTTGTAACATTACAAGTAAGGAAAAGGGCTTAACTCTTCATGTGCATGTGTGTGGTAGGGAAAGATAATTTATAAAGAATAGCAGAGAAGGTGATACAGATTTTTTACTATAACTTGTAAAACTGGTCATTGTATCATTTTATTTTTTAGAATGGTTGTGTATATTTGTTACAATATTATATAATTTAACATGTGGGAAAGTATATTTTTTATTATATTATTATGTCCTACTACTGGGTAAAGATAATGACGTTTCTATGGCGAAGGAGCAGATTTAGAATAACTTAATCAGATATTTTCTTGTAAAAAAATTGTCCCTCACCAATATAGTAACGTTAATATTTGTGATTGATGTGATGAGTTTCAACTTAGTGATTTTTATAGTTATTAAATGGTAAAGAAAATATATAACTGTAGTTACTAAGATATACCAAATACAATATCATATTTGTACCACAATAATATAGAGTAGAATGTTCCTAGTTAACAAAATATGCATGTAATTTTTTAATAGATTGGTAATTCGTTTTTGAAAATTAAGGAAAATCCAACGTTGTTTTTCTGTTGTATGTTTATTTTAACACACAGAAAATGTATTATTTTGGGGTGAAATTTGTTTTGGTAAATGTTAGAAAATATTTATAATAAAAATTAAAATAAATTAAAAAGGAAAGATTTGAGAGAGGAACAAAAGGGTAAACATTTTAAAATGTGTATTTTCTTCTTGAGCTGTGTATATATATATATACATATATATATATATATATATATATATATATATATATATATATATATATAT